>JBBPBX010066995.1:0-19522 GCA_038048925.1 Garcialebias charrua
GTGAAAGTTGAAAATTTCTTCTGACTGAAAAAATTGGAACTTTGCCCAAATGACAGATGGCATTAAGTCATTCTCTGCTGAGGGAGGGTGACAGCTGAAAGAGACATTATGTCACCAGTTCTGATGAAGGCTGAGAAAGTTACCTCACCACTGACCAATGAGTACTAACAAAAATGATGTAATTCTCCAATGGGGGGCGCAGAAAAAGCCCAGTTTCCCTATAAAAGATGAAGTCTGAGAGGAGAAAGGGGCTGAAGATTTTTGAAGACCATTTGGATATTACTGGACAAAGACGGATGCTCTGGAACTAAAAAGAAGAAGATAGAATATTTAAAAAAAAGACTCCTTGGACCAAAAAAAGGAGATCTTTTTGCTTCAGCCTGGATCCTTTGCTATTCTTCTTCAAAATTGGATTAATTGCAGAGCTGGAATATAGCCTCAAATCTTGATTCAGGATTGAGGTATTTTTTCCTTACCTTTGGTAAATAGCCCCTGTGGAGTTGCCGACAGAAGGTAAGGAAATATTCCCATTTTTGTCCAGGGCATTAAAATTATATTAAATATAGTATAACAAGCAACAAGACTGCTACTACCTGAAGATGGAAAATCAGTTACAGGGATTCCTCTGTTGGTGAAAAATTAAAGTGATTTTGGGAGAAGCTCTGTGCGCTGACGGAGCGCCGCAAGGCTGTTTATGTTAGTGGAACACGGTGTACCTTTTATCTTCGCTCTGTTGTTGAGGGCCTCACGTCAGCTCGACTGAGCAATGATGGATTAAAAGCTGCTTTTTAGTGGAATACTATTTTTCCTGATCTGAAAATATTTTTTTGTGGAACAAAACAACATCTCTTGATTAGATTCAACAATAATTATGGAATACAATTTGCTAAAGTTGCTGAAGTCATGAAGAATTAGTTGAATTGGCTGGATACTTTAAGAAGATTGGATTAATTCAAAAAGAGTTTACTCCTGGACAAAAGAAGTGTTTTTTGCGGCATCGGGATCTGCTCTGACGGGTCTTGGCTTATCAGCTTGTTTAAGCTAAGGGAACACCGCTTCTGACGCCCTGGTTGTCAGTACCGCAGAGCAGATGATGGAAGACCTTGAGGAATTATATTGTGGAAAGAAGACTTGGATCAATGCCTGCATTCGGAGAGCTGATTGATTTTAAATCTGGAAAAGTTTAAAGAGAAGTTTGTGCGTCAGAGAGATCAGACTGCAGCAAGCTGAATGTTTGGGAAAAATTGGGAAGATAAGAAGAACACAGTGTCCCTGTTCATCTTCTAACTGCTGTTAAAGGCCTCTCGTAATGGATTTTTAACTAATTTCCAGGAATTACCACATTTTCTAATGGATTAAAATTGTCTATTTCTGGATTACCATTTTTCTGAATGGATTTAACAAATTTGTGGAACAAACAAATTCTCTTTGATTTAATTCAACTATTAATTAAGTTACTGTTTTGGGTCATCCGAGACCGACCCCAGAGCGGGGACCTGCCAGCTAGAAGCTGACTGACCTTGGATGGAAAGCCAGGAGAACACGATGTTCTAATTTTAGCCTCAGGCCTGCTTTGAAGGCCTTGTTCATCAGCATCGCAGAACAACTGAATGGATTACAATATCTTTGAATGGATATAACACTTTTGAGGAATAATTGATTTGCCTAAAAGGATTACCAGATTTTTTAGCCCTGAACAGTTTTGATGGATTACAACTGGGATTTTTAACATAACAGAATTACCTGGAGGTTTTTCTGTGGGATTAAAAAATAATGAAGATTTCTTCAATCTACTGGAGTGGATAAAAGCTGCTTTTACTGAATGCAAGACCCCAACCTTGGAAAACTGCTTGTTTGAGCTAAGGGAACACCGCTTCTGAAGCTTTGTTCATCAACGCCACAGGTCTTGAATGGATTAAAGCCTGAATTACAAATTCTTCCTTTCTGATGGGATTAAAACACAAGACTACTTGGGTGCATTATTAAACAAGCTCTTCTTGGTGGGATTAAACAAAGATTTGTCCAGTCTGCTGGAGTGCAGACTTCTGATTGGAGTACAACAGCATCACCTGGAGGTTTTTCTGTAGAAAAACAACAAGATTTCCTGATAGGATTAAAACAAGTTTTCCTGGTGGAGATAAAAACACAAGTTGGAACACACCAAGATTACCTGGATTGTAATGGACCTACCCAGGGTCAAATTAGGGTCTTTGAACTGTCCAGTGATGACCTTTACTGACCACTCAGTAAAGCAAGACATTTACTACAAAATCATTCATTTAGCTATAATCTGATAAATATAGTCACCAAAAGAGACTATTTCTATCTTTGATTTTATTCTAATGTGATCAAAAGAATAACTTTCGTCATTTTCATGATGTGTGCTTTTAAGCTGTGTTATTCTGTGAGAGTTAAACTGTGTTCACTGCTGTGTTAAAGGGAAATATCGGGTCACAGAGACCCGACTGTTTTGTTTAGAAATAAGAAGACAGTTTAATCAGTTGTTTTTCATGAACAAGGCTCCAGCTTTCTCTGTCTGTTCCTAAACATTTCCCTCTGCTGCTGGCTTGTAACCTTGGGTTTGATAAGGCAAGTGAACTCCTCTCTGTGTTCCTGTCTTTTTAAGTTCTAACTGGGCGGAAACGCTTCAGTCTTTGAATGGACAGAGAGTTTGAATGGACGGAGACCTGAAAGCTCTCTGCCTTGCAGCTGGTCAAGCTTGGTCAAGAGCCAAAGACTAACTTGTCAGCTAGAACTGATGGACGCCTCCATCCAGTTCCCCGAGCAAAAGCTCCAAAGTTCCTAATGAACTTTCTTTGAGAAACATCTCTTCTTGAAGTCAGAGGCCTGAAGCTGACATATTCTCTGATGACCAACGCGGAAGCCAGGAGACGTTGAAACGTAAACTAAAACCAGTTTTGGACGTGCTGGGACTAAAGGACTCTGTGCATCTGAAGGCTGGTGTCTTCCCTCTTACCGGGCTGTCGTCAAAAGGTAAAGGGCTGTTTACAAAACGTACTTGGATTTTAGCAGAAGTCGGATGAGAAGTGTCACTCTGGTCTCATGCTCAGGATAATTTTCTTCTTAAATCTTTCCTCCTATTTCTTTTCCCTCTCAACCTAAGCTGGAAACTATATTTTAAGCTGAAATGCCCCTCAGACTAAATATGTGTAACATCTAGTATTTATGTCTGTTGTGTTAAATCAAGTGTGCTGACGTTTTGAATTGAAAGAAAGTGAAATCATGTCAATCAAGTGTAATGGTGTTAATTTAGTTGATTTATTCTAAATAAATGATAGTGTCTCTTTGACATATCAAACTAAGTTAACGTCATTGTCACTTAATGGCTTTGTGTATTTATCCATCATAAAGATCACAGAAATATTGGGTAAACTGAAAAAGAACAGAATCCGTGAATTTACTATTCAATCTGAATAAGTAGATTAATTAAGGATAAAGAGGTCAGTATTAATATTGACCTCCTCATAATTCTTACATCTGGTGGCCTTCGTACGTGGTTCTGAAAGTTTATTGATATCTGTGGTCTCAGTCATGAACTGTAACGTCATGTTTGCATAAAAGGATCCAAGTTTTAAACTCTGAGGATAATGATTTTGGCTGGAAGTGTTCAAAGCAGGCAGATTCTGCATGTTTTTATCATTTGAAGCTGTGAGATTGTTATTGTTTCATCTCTGTTAGACGCTGTTGGAAGCATTCAGGTGAAGTTTTGTCAGCCGTGGTCTGTGGTGGTTCTGGTCCTGTTTCGGTCCAGTTCACGCAGACTCCTGTACAACGCTTTGTTTGACCGCCGAGTCAGAAGCCTGAAAGCTAATTTAACATCTACAAGATTGCTGTTGTGGCATTTTACATGTTAGAGCAGGTCATAGAAGCATATTACTGTAGAACGTAGTCGGATAGTGGTTCTGTTCAGACCCAAGTTTCTGCTCCACGACGAAGTGGACCGGAACCGACCTTTACGCGCTCCGAGTGAGTCCGTGTTTGTTCAACAGCTGCAGTGCTGTGTTACTGAGCGTAACTAAGTTGGCCTGTCTAGGTGTGTTCGCCGCATGTTTCAGAATTTTGGAAAGTTAATTTGTAGCGTTTGAGTTGTTTTAAGAGTCTATAAAGTTGTGGTCTGTTGTGCGAGCTAACGTTAGAGCTACGTGTCCAAGTACACGTTTGTTTATGAGCTGTGATTGGATGAAACGAGAGCTGGGAGCTGTCAATCACTCGTAGCGAGCGCTGATTCGCTGTAGTGGGAACGCACGCCGTTGCGACCAACCCACTTTGTCGTCATTTCCGGTACTTCATTGGTCGAAGGTAAATCGAACTACATTCACCATGGTTGCTTGGGAAAAGGACTACAGGCACTGTGATTGATTGGTTGACGTCACGTAT
Organism: Garcialebias charrua; assembly: GCA_038048925.1. Classification (NCBI taxonomy): domain Eukaryota; kingdom Metazoa; phylum Chordata; class Actinopteri; order Cyprinodontiformes; family Rivulidae; genus Garcialebias; species Garcialebias charrua. The sequence continues at coordinate 4,399 of JBBPBX010066995.1, forward strand.
CTGTGTAGCGAGCTCCGCCTCGCTCAGCACAGCAGAGCTGGTGACGCGCTGCGTCGACCCGCCTATTTGTGTCGTCATTTCCTGGTGCGTTTCGAGCGACAAGCAGTCACATTCACACACACACGGTGAAAAGAGATTTCACAGAGCGTTTAAAAAACTCATTTTAAAGCCATCTAAACTGTCTAACAACATAGATTTGTCTCTGACAAGACCGCAGTTCGAGCGTTTATCACGAACATACTAGAAACTAACTCTAAAAGGTAGTTTTCAGTTAAATACTGAATGAAATAAATCAGTCTCCACGTGATAAATTAAGACTCACAGCTGCCCCCTGTTGGTTAGAAGACGTTGACAGATGAGTTTTCTCACAAACATCATAAAAAAGTCAGCATTTTTATGGTGAGTTACCAGCTTTTAAAATTGTTCTGTACACAAACAAAAACTCCTGTTTATTCTAAATACAAATTTTAGTATAACAGAGGTACAGACACACAATTTGTGCTCATTTTAAATACTGAAGAGATTTAAAATAACAGTAAAAAAGGCATTTTTTATTTGATTTTCAAATTAAATTAAAAAAAAAAAAAAATGATGGAGAACAGAGAATTTCCACATTGAGCTCCTCACATCTCTGTATTTTAAACAGAATTGGTGTGCACAACTGCACACTTTCAGTTAAAAATGGCATTTTAACGTTTTTCTGGGTAAAATTAATAACACTCGTTTATTTTAAATAAAAAATTGTTTAAAATAACGAACAGAACGTCCTTTTTCACTCCTGATAACTGTCAAATGCAGTACGAAATCAGTTTCACTGAGACTGCAAGACATCTTTTTAAAGGCATGCTCAAGCAGCATCCTGTCACATTTTAGTGAAGTCATTGCATTTAAGTCAGCCCTCTTTTATAAGCGTTTGAGTAAGAAAAAACGGAAATCAGGCTGCTTGGGTTAGTTAGTAACTGTTGTTTGAACGTAAGTTCTATTTTAAAGTTAACACTGCAAGAGTGCATTTAACTTTTACAAAGTTCATTGAGGGTAAAAACCTGATATAAGGTACCTATGAATACTTATTACACAGTGAAACGCGTAAACCTCAGCTGATTAGTTTATTTGACTCAGTGCTACATTAAAAGTGAATATTTATTTGCAAACACTAACATGAGAACAATCTTTTGATTTTTTCACACAAAATAAAAAACTAAAAGATGGGAGATAACAATTATGATCAAGCTTTACAGCTGCTCACAGCAAAGCTTGAATCGTTAAGGCTTAGTAACATTCGCAGAAGAGAAACTTTTCAACAAGAAAAACTTAAGTTAAAACGTGAGATCAAACAAATTCAAAACAAAAAGATGGGAGATAACGATTGTGATGAAGCTTTACAGCTGCACACAGAAATACTTGAATTGTTCAGGCAAGATAACATTCGCAGAAGAGAAAATTTTCAACAAGAACAACTTGAGTTAAAAAGTGAGATTGAGCAATTAAAAATAAAACGGCGTGCTATAAATGGTTTTGATGTTCGTCAACTCCCTGACCCGATCTGGTTAAAAACAAAACCAGAGCGTGAACTACATTACCAAGACAAGGTCAAATCCCACTCGCTGGAGCTGGAAGGGACAAGTTCATCAACTCCCTCTCCTAAAAAAGGCGAGAAGAAACATGTTTTTCGAACTAAAAAACCACGACATGAAGGTGTCCGCTGGAACAATGAGCCGGAGTGGCTCAGACAAGACCCAGAGTACATGAAACGATTTCAAAGGGGGGGCGCACGTCCTAAAGATAAGAAAGATGGTCACAAAAGTATACCATATCACAAAAGGGGGTCCGAACAGGAACCCCCAGTTCAAGGACAAGCTCCTCCTGCCCCTGCACTGCGGACTGGACAGTCCGGGAGTAGCAAAAAATCGCAGAAGTTCCAGAAAAAAGGCAACATACCTCTATGCTCTGAGGAGATAGTGGACATAAGTTGGTTGTTTGAAAACTTGAATGATACAGATGATGACCGAACTGGTACAATGAGTGACCTTGTCTTTGATAACTCAGAGCACATGGATAACTCAGAGCACACAGTTAGTGACAACAATAGCAAACGACAAAGAGAAAAACTTCTCAAAAGAGGCCTTGAGCTACAACATCAGTTTAAACAATCAGTGATGAAACAGTGCGCTGTAACTGCTGTTGAGGCTCACATGCAAAACAAAACACCCTCTGAGGTGTGCCCAGGTCAAAAGGTCGTATCCCAGTCGCAAAAAATAGGAGAGGTTCACTCTCCTATAGACAGCGAGGATAAACACCGTCGTCTCAAAGGTCCTCTGACCTCAGAAGAGGCAGAGAACATGCGTCGGTTGATAAAAGAGTGGGATGATACTAGCGAGAATGAACACTATCGTCTCAAAGGCCTTCTGACCTCAGAAGTGGTGGAGTACACGCGTCGGTTGTTAAAAGAGTTGGATAATACTAGCAAGAATGAACAAGATTTTCAAACTGACATACACCGAAATGTTGGTACCAGTTGGAACAGTGACTCAAAATGGTTTAAAGGGAGCCCCGCCCCTGAAGCACCTCAGATTGAAAAGTCTGAGACAAGCAACGAACCACAAAAGGTAGGTGTTCACTCTCTAAGAGACCCACAACGGTTCAGATCGAACCAGATGGGTGAAAACCAAGGTCCATCGGTGGGTGGACTTCAAAAGAAATTGAAGGATGAGGACCTATACTCATGTAACTATGCGTCGTCCCAACAGCCACCCCCGAGCCTTGGAACTGCACCTCCCGCGCCTCGAACAGAACAGTTCGAGACAGGCAAAGAGTCACGAATGTCCCGGAATAATGGCCCAACACCTCTATGCTCGGAAGAGACAGAGGAAGTAAGTAGTTTGTCAGTAGATTTGAATGTTACTGTGCTTGACCAACCTGATACAATGAGTGGCGTTATCATTGATAATGACACTATCAACATTGACCAACCTGGAGCGATGTGTAGCACTGTCTTTCACAAAGACTCAGAGCACACAAATAACTCAGCGCACACTACTACCAACATTGCCATGGATGTTGACAGCAAACCAATTGCTGACACACAACAACATCCTGAAGGTCATGATGCTGACAGCCAACAAGATGCTGACAGTAAACAAGATTACACAGACAGAGTCACACGTGAACAGAAACGTGGGCCAAGACCTGTGAGGTTTCTGTGTAACTTTATACAAAGGGGGGTGGCTAAGAAAGCTTACCTGCCTATCACACTGGAAGGTGTCCTTGAGCGTGAAGCCCTCCTGGATGGCAGTTCTGATATAACTATTATGTCGGCCAAGCTGTTCGAGGAGCTGAGGACCGCCGCTAACGGTGTTGACAGGCAAATACCCTTTGAGAAATGTGCTATTGAGCTACAGGGTCTCGCAGAGACGAGAACAACCCTAACAGCTATGGCTATGGTTCACATGCAGATTGGCGAAATGACACTACGCCACCCGGTGTACGTGTCTAAACTTGACTCATTCCCATTTTTGGTTGGCCAAGATTTTATAAACCGCTTCAACGCGATTATAGATTATGGTCGACGGAAAATGTGGAGCACAGTGAGAAAACCCCTGCCAATAAAAGTGCTTCCTAGTTGCGATACAGACTGCCTAACCGCAGGTACCGCAGAGGACACAAGGGACTGCTCATCCGAGGACGAGAGCCCGGTAAGTGAACCTTCAACTACAGGTGAGTCAGAAGAGACCCAAAAGTTGGACCAAACTCTGGCCCAACAAGAGAATCTCCTCTGTGAGCTGACACATTCAGCACTCCCTGACCACTGCCTATCACAGGTAGTGAAAGGTGTTGAGATCCAAGGATCCCACACCGAAGACGCTGTACTGTCCTCTGAGACAGGTAATTCGGCAATCAACCAAGCTTTCGATGAAACCTTGGTTCAAGGGCATCTGAGTCCAGAAAATGACAGTCATCCAAACGCTGACAGTCACTTGGACATCATTGTTGCAGATTACGAGGACCCCTCATCAGACATGAAGGGGGCAAACTCACATTACCTACCACAGGTAGAGAAAGGTGTGGAGATCCAAGGACCCCACACCGAGGTTGCTGTACTGTCCCCTGGGACAGGTAATTCGGCTATCAGCCAAGTTTTCGATGAAACCTTGGTTCAGGGACATTTGTGTCTAGAACTACTCAGAAATGAGATAGTTTTTACAGACTCAAAGAGCCTCTCTTCAGTCGAGAGGTGGGAAGACGCACACAACGACAGTGACCCGTCGCAGTCTGTACAATCAGACACACCTGCGACTGCGCCGACGGTTGTGACACACCTGAATTACACGGAAAGAGGTAAACGTAAGAAGATACGTTGGCCAAAACCTAAACGATTCCTGTGTACCGTCTTCTCTCAGCTGCGCGAACAGTTTAAACTAAACGGTGGCATCCTAACTTGTGCCCATGGACGGACGTCCTCACCTGTGATCGTGGTCCCCCATGACCAAAGGGGGGTGATGTTAGGCCATGCCAAAGACAAAGATTTGAATGTACACCTCAGAAACACTTTTGCTTTCGCCCAGAAAAACCTGGAAAAATCCGCTGAAGGACGCAAGGCGTACTACGACCAGAAGGCCTCTCACAATGAACTCCAAGTGGGAGACAGAGTCTGGTACTATACGTTCGCCCCAGCAACCGGGAAAGGAGGGTCCGAGACCGGAACTCTCGCCCGCAAACTAATGCCCAGGTGGACTGGACCTCATCTGATAACAGACAAAGTGTCCTCAGTCGTCTACGAAATCAAAATCAGCAAAGGCCGCAAAGAGCCAATTGCTAAATGGGTACATCGAAATCAGATCAAACCTTACAAGGCGTTCAATGACTCCACAAAAGACAAAGATCTCACAAACTCACCGACTTCATGGGATAATAAGGTCGTCCAAACACAAGTTAGTAAATAAACTAATCAGGTTTAAACTACCATATTTCCCACCCTATAAGTCGCATTGTCCAATTTGAACTTAGAAACGCTAAGCCTAAAACCCACAACAAAAAACTAACCTTAACAACCGTTTAAATCCACGAGATTTAATTTGACCTCAGTCATAAAGTTGAGACCTGTTTTTCTTGTGTGTTGCACTTTGGAATCTGACGACAAGAGTGTGTCGAAGCAGTGAAACGTTGTTTCCTTGTTGTTTAGTCATTACTGTTGTCATTAGTTGAGATATTGTTTGGTTCTGAACACTCCCAGCCAAAAAGGTTTTGTATTAACATTGGTTAATGAATGATATGGATTTAACTATGCCAACATGCAGTTCGTTTTGTTAAATCTCAATCGTCGAAGAGTCAATGTAGTTTAAAGCTACTCAAGGTACAATAAACTACACTGGTCTCATAATTTCTAAATTGAACCGATTCGATCGTTTCTATTCTAGATTACCTATTCATTTTGATGAGTCTCGCCATAGACTTCAAAATTTATTAGGAATACCAAATCCTACGTCGTTCGTCTAAAAGACAACAGACATTTAGATCAAACTATATTTCATTTTTATTTTAGTTTAACCTAAACTAAGTAATGAATGGAGGAATAGTTTGGAATTAGAGGCCTTCGTTACAGAAGCCCTCCAAAATTTTATAGGTACAGATCCCTATATCTAATTTTACAGAATTGATCCACCCCTTAATTGGTAATTGTAGCTGATCTAAACCATGATAGCTTACATACCAGGTGCATATAGGTAAGGCTTAATGTAAAATCCCAATCATAAGCCCACCTTAAAAACCACATAATTGCATGACACATAGAACCAGAGTGGCACTGACTGGAAACCAACCAGCCAACAACCTTCGATGTGGGGACCTGCAGCTCCAACGCTTGGTCTTCAACCTTCATCCAAGGGTCGCCTCCTCTGCGTCAATCGAGGGATCCCCTCTACATGCTGATTATGAAAACAATTGTTGCTGATCAATCAACAAAACTAATCGTTGTGGAATTACTGCTATGGAATTACCGCTGTGGATTATAAGACTTTGTTTCCCAAAGGATCACAGACTTTGTTTTCCAAGAGTTAACAGACTTTGTTTTCCGAAGGATTAAAAGCTTTTCGCAATGGGATTACCTCTGAACAGTATGGAATTTCCAAAACTTTATGGGATTATAATTTTTGATTTTTCTTTTCCACTTGCTGGATTACTTCAAGATCAAAGACAGTTCAAGGTTTCCTTTCGTGTTGGACCCCATCCCCAAGGACTGGCGATGGCTTCCAAAAGGGGGGAGATGTAATGGACCTACCCAGGGTCAAATTAGGGTCTTTGAACTGTCCAGTGATGACCTTTACTGACCACTCAGTAAAGCAAGACATTTACTACAAAATCATTCATTTAGCTATAATCTGATAAATATAGTCACCAAAAGAGACTATTTCTATCTTTGATTTTATTCTAATGTGATCAAAAGAATAACTTTCGTCATTTTCATGATGTGTGCTTTTAAGCTGTGTTATTCTGTGAGAGTTAAACTGTGTTCACTGCTGTGTTAAAGGGAAATATCGGGTCACAGAGACCCGACTGTTTTGTTTAGAAATAAGAAGACAGTTTAATCAGTTGTTTTTCATGAACAAGGCTCCAGCTTTCTCTGTCTGTTCCTAAACATTTCCCTCTGCTGCTGGCTTGTAACCTTGGGTTTGATAAGGCAAGTGAACTCCTCTCTGTGTTCCTGTCTTTTTAAGTTCTAACTGGGCGGAAACGCTTCAGTCTTTGAATGGACAGAGAGTTTGAATGGACGGAGACCTGAAAGCTCTCTGCCTTGCAGCTGGTCAAGCTTGGTCAAGAGCCAAAGACTAACTTGTCAGCTAGAACTGATGGACGCCTCCATCCAGTTCCCCGAGCAAAAGCTCCAAAGTTCCTAATGAACTTTCTTTGAGAAACATCTCTTCTTGAAGTCAGAGGCCTGAAGCTGACATATTCTCTGATGACCAACGCGGAAGCCAGGAGACGTTGAAACGTAAACTAAAACCAGTTTTGGACGTGCTGGGACTAAAGGACTCTGTGCATCTGAAGGCTGGTGTCTTCCCTCTTACCGGGCTGTCGTCAAAAGGTAAAGGGCTGTTTACAAAACGTACTTGGATTTTAGCAGAAGTCGGATGAGAAGTGTCACTCTGGTCTCATGCTCAGGATAATTTTCTTCTTAAATCTTTCCTCCTATTTCTTTTCCCTCTCAACCTAAGCTGGAAACTATATTTTAAGCTGAAATGCCCCTCAGACTAAATATGTGTAACATCTAGTATTTATGTCTGTTGTGTTAAATCAAGTGTGCTGACGTATTTGAATTGAAAGAAAGTGAAATCATGTCAATCAAGTGTAATGGTGTTAATTTAGTTGATTTATTTTAAATAAATGATAGTGTCTCTTTGACATATCAAACTAAGTTAACGTCTTTGTCACTTAATGGCTTTGTGTATTTATCCATCATAAAGATCACAGAAATATTGGGTAAACTGAAAAAGAACAGAATCCGTGAATTTACTATTCAATCTGAATAAGTAGATTAATTAAGGATAAAGAGGTCAGTATTAATATTGACCTCCTCATAATCCTTACAGGATGGATTAAACATATTTGATCGGAATCAGATTATTGTAGAATAAACCAACATTTTTGAAGATTATACAAATTATTGATTGGAGTACAACTCAATTCAATTAAAGCTAAAAACACATTAAAGCCCAGCGTGTGGAAGACATCTTTTGGTGAGCTGTGAATCATTTAATTCTCTTAAATGCAAATCATGTAACTTGATTAAATCTTTTTCTGTAGTAAGTAGTGCTTATGCTGTTACCCCCTGCAACTAGAAAAATAAAGAAACATAAAACGTACAAATCTAGATTTTTCCTTTGACTCACCTTGATATTAAATGATGGAAAACTTGGTTCAAGATAACAACAATATCACTGGAGGTTTTGAATGGTTTTATTAGCCGAAAGAGTAAAACAATATCCTGGAACCTTATTTTCCTGGGTTCCAAAGCTAACCAGGCGGATAACAATAACTATCTACAAAGAGGTAATCTGTCGTTAATGCATGTTTCTCCTTGAGATACGATCTGACTCCATTCTGCTAAGTCAGGCTTTCGGCGGAGTGAAACAGGATATGACATGCAGATTCGGAGACAGTAACAGTCTGGTTGAATTACCTCATCTCAGCCTTAATCCTAACTAATCTGGAGACATATCGGGTAATACTCGTGTGCAAGGATAAAAGTTAAAAGGACCCGTTACTGGGTAGGCTGGAGTGAGGACTTGTTGCAAGGTCCTACGGCTAACCTCACTCACGTAGAATTGACATGGTGCCCAACGTGCTTAAAGCATAAAGAACTCAAGATAACAAGGCGTGCGTCAGTGGACTGACCAAGCACCAAACCACAACTCTCCTTGGGTGGACGAGTTGTGACGTCCCGACGTGTTTTTGAAGAAAAAAGAACCCAAGAACTCAAGAACTCGAGACAAAAGCACATGCCAAACCACAACTCTCCTGGGTAGAGGAGTTGTAGCGCAGCTGGACTAGCTACCAGCTGAACACCACGGGTGGTAGGGTAAAGAGGGCTTACTAAGGACTACTGACCATAGTTTAGAGTAAGTTAGCAGCAGGTCTGTTTTCATCCCAGGTACCGGGACATAAAGTCTGGAGGCTTTGAAAACATACCGACTCGAAACGACAAAAACGGAAAATGGCCACGGGTATGGCACCAGTAGGACTGGTGGACCAGTCCGACATGAACGATCCAACTGAACCAAAACCTGAGCTGGTATCTACTACCACGACGGAGGATTCTCAAATCCAACAGGCAAAAGAAGGCATGGATCAAGGACAACACCCCACATCAGTCTGGAATCGACTCGGACGAACAGTTCCTCGAGAAAAGGATGTTGGGGCTCTGAGAGTGATAGTAAAGGGAAGTAAGAGAGAAGTGACCTTCATTGGGATGCCCGGTGAGACCTTGGTCCTCAAGATCGATCAAGCAGTAAAGTCTGGTGACCTAGAACAACAGTGTTGGGATAAAAAGAGAAAAAACGGGATGAAACAAAATCCAACACGGCCAAAAGCAGCCCCTAGGGCTCAACAACAAACCCAACAACAACTGAGATTTCAAGCCGAGGCAGCTAACACAACACTTCGAAGATGGGGCGACTATGTGCCCTCGAAAGAATATGTTAAAATGACCCCAGATGAAAGAAAGGCCCTTCATGAATTCCGACTGAGAAGGGATGGGGGACCAGCTAGATAATGGCCGAAAGGTTGCGGGTCACCCTAGATAAAGATTATTAGGACGTGTCAAAATCTATGCCAAAGTGGATGGAAAACCTTACCTAATGGTCTCTGGGGCAGAGGTGTCTATGACCCGCAAAAACCTAAAAACAATATAACACCTTACAGTTCAATTGGCAAACAGGACCGTACAAAAACTTGTGAAAATATCCCAGAAGTAACAAAACAAAGAATGAATAAGAGCGACTTCTCCCCGGCTGGGAAAGAGAAGTTGAAGAAGATCATTAAGTCAGCCTCTGTGGCTAGATTCTAAAACAACTGCGGAAACATAGGTCCGAAAACCGTATACCTCATAGAAGGGAGAGAGTGCTAGGAAGTGCTCTGACTGGAGAAGTTATGACCGTACTAGGATTGCTTGAACTAACTCACAGAAATATAAAAACATCACGAGTGGTGACCAACAGTAATCACTGTGCACAAGCCCTGAAAGTGGATTTATCCATTGGGAAGAAAATAGATTTGAAAGTGCTAAGGGAAAAGAGGTGACTCACCATGATTTGTGGAAGAAAATAGCTGAAATCAAGCTGAATCTACAAGTTGGAGGTGGAGCGCCAAAAATCCCACACTAAAGAAGAAAACTACTGGCAGGGCAATGAAGAAGTGGATCTTATGTGCAATAGAGAAAAATCGTTTTGTCGATCGAGAGTGGGAACAAACCCCGGCGGGCCGAGGGTCCCACAGAAGATACGTGTTAGAGGTTGTGCGTGGCGTGCATGGAAGGCTAGGTCATGCAGGCGTACAAACCTAGACACAAGAGGAGTTGGAGAGTCAGGAGCTCTGGATTCCAATGAAGCAAATTCGCAAGGTACTGCAGGACTGTGTGGTATTTGGTCAATACAAACTCAGGACGATGCGGGCACCTAGTGGATGAACAAACTAACAGGTGTCACAGGTCAGGTGGCACTTGTTAACAGTAAGAAAAACAAGAAGGCAACGGTGTTGCGATCAAGACAATAACACGGTTGTGTTAACAAACAAGGGAATCCAAGCAATAAGAGCAACTGAAGCCAATTCCTAGCTAATTCTAAACCAGAAACCGGATTATGGCCAATGAACCAAGTACCATGCTCCCCTATCGTAGAATGGCCACTATATGCGGGGGAGTTATCTTAAGACAACAACCTCAGAGCTTTGGGCAGGTAGGGCTCTGAAGACCTTGGAGTACGCCAAGAGAAGATATCTGTCAGTAGAATGAAAAAGATCAAGTGGAGCAAGCTGCAAAACAGCTGTGAAGTCAACATGGAACCTACTGGCCTTCCCATTTGGTGGGAAGGACCAGGAAAAGATAAGCCCCTCAAAACTTGAGGTGAAGAAAAAAGACCAAGCCCCTCAAAACTTGAGGTGAAGAAAAAAGACTAAGCCCCTCAAACTTGAGGCGAAGAAACAAAAAGAGATGAAAAAATAAGCCCCTCAGAGCTGAGGTGAAAAGAAAAGATGTACGGGAGTTGCAACTAAAACCCGTAAAAGTAATGGATACTTTTATTTGTGGGAAATGTAGGACCACAGTTTTACCAAGAGTAATGATCTTCACACAATGGGAATTGAGTTAAAGAGGCCCAGAAGATTGTACCTGTAAGTGGGAGGGGACTATGATGAAGTACTGTGTAAATTGTCAAACGAGGATGGCAGATTCCCGGAACAGCTGCACAAAGGGTAGACACGCCCATAAGACCTGACTCCACCCAGTGGATTAAAGTCTCGGTACGGATGGTCATGGCACCATACAGAGGAGTGTACTCGGTGGGAGCTACGATACAGCTGATCAAAGACAATAAAGAAGACACAGAAAAGTCCCGACCCAAGTAAAACAGAGAAAAAGCTAAGTGTGCTGAACGCTTGGGCCAGCAAGACTTTTCTGTGGGAATGGAAGCACATGAACAAGGAAATGGACAACTAAAAACTGAACGACGGGGCGCTAGAATCATCAAAGGATCTCATCGCAGAAGAAAAGGTAGAGAATCATTAAATCAAGTCATAAGGTGTCCAAATTATATCTGGAAAGGGAAGGATAATATAAAATCTGCAAAAATCATTGAAACAAGCTGGTCCTGGGACAGAGACCCGCTTTACAATGACTCAGACTCAGAGGACCAGGCACCCACTTATGTGTGGAATTTGCTGATTCAACGATCCAGGACAGGACCGTATCAACCAGCTCTAATTGTACGGAAAGAACTGGTAAAGTTAGACCAGCTCTAATTGTACGGAAAGAACTGGTAAAGTTAGACCGTCCCAAAAAAGACTACACCTTGAACTTTAACAGAACTAAAAACTACTACTGCTCATGTACAGGTAGTCCCCGACTTACGAGCGCTCTGTCTTACGAGGTCCCGGACTTACGAGCATGCATCTCATTTAAAAAAATATATATATATTTTTATTTTTTTTATTACTTTTTTTTTTATTTTTATAAATGAATACATGTACAGTACTGGACAGTCACCAAGCACTTAGCCTATCCTAACACAGTTTTTAAAGATGAAGGAATAAGTTGAATTGTCTGCCTTTCACATAAAGGGAGCAAGCTCCCTATGGAGCCTGCAGGGAGGAGGGAGACAATTCAACTGATTCCTTCATCTTTAAAAACTGTGTTAGGATAGGCTAAGTGCTTGGTGACTGTACAGTACTGTACATTTATCTATTTATAAATAAAAAACAATAAAAAATAAAAATACTGTATATACTGTATATTTTTAATAAATAGATAAATGTACAGTACTGTACAGTCACCAAGCACTTAGCCTATCCTAACACAGTTTTTAAAGATGAAGGAATCAGTTGAATTGTCTCCCTCCTCCCTGCAGGCTCCATAGGGAGCTTGCTCCCTTTATGTGAAAGGGAGACAATTCAACTTATTCCTTCATCTTTAAAAACTGTGTTAGGATAGGCTAAGTGCTTGGTGACTGTCCAGTACTGTACATGTATTCATTTATAAAAAAAAAAGTAAAAAAAAAAAAAAAATATATATATATATATATTTTTTTTTTTACTATGTGTTCCTACTTACAAATTTTTGACATACGAGCGCCCCCTAGTGACGGAACTGGCTCGTAAGTTGGGGACTACCTGTATAATGTTCTACAGGAGCAAAGACCTAACTAAAGAGTCTCTTAGAGGTATCACTGACTACGCAGTAACAAAAGACTCATGGAGAATGCCATACAACCCCAGCCCAATGGGGACACCATGGATCTTCAATGTTGTCTATTTAAAAGTACTCGGAATGCATTTCAAAATCAGATGGGGCCATAATTACAGAGAGTCATATCAAACACATTTCTGCGAGATCTCCATAGGGGAGTTGGAGGTTTGGACAACAAGCCGAGCTATGAAAATAAGCATCTACAACCGGGAAACTAACCCAAACAAAATAGTGGTTGAAAACACTGAGTTGCCCCTACGAATGCTGTGTGATCGAGTCTGCACGCCCATCAACGATTGGGAAGAGTACCCAGTACGAATGGCTTACAGGATGACTGTATCGTACAGAGGACACCCACTTGTCAGTACGGTAACAGCGTTGGAAGAATGGGGTGAACACTATGTGCAATATGGAAGAAAATCCAGGGAAATGTTCAGACAGAGACTGTGGGAGGCGGAGGAACAGCGCCGAAGAGGTGAGGACCCATCTGACGAACCTTTTTGTGGGCTGCAAGGCCCCCAGCTTGAACCTGCATGTTGGGGGGTCTACCAATGGAAGTGGGTGTGGAGAGGGTTGAGACCAGAATTGCCACACCCATCTCCTCTCTGCGTGGAACTGTACAAAGGACGTGTGAAAGGAAAAGAGGGCCAGGTCCCAGTGAGAGTCAAATGCGACCACATTGGCAACCTGGAACGCCGGCAGATGGTTGACCAGCTCACACCATGCAGCATGCAGAACCCCATAGAAGAGCAGTGACAGAGAAAGACATAATAGACTCAAGACCGATCGCCAAAGATACCAGAAAGTCTCATTTTGATGAACCTCAAGAAAATTATCACCTGAAGCCAGCATACCTGCCACAGTATAAATCTCACCTTAAGCTTTGTCCTTCAACCTCACCATGAATATTTAATGTGGTCTACATGACGATAAAAGGAATAAGTATCAAATTGATATGGGGACCCAATCCCCAACAAAAATGACACCTAGAAGGACCCCAGCCTGAACCTACCGAATGGCTGGTGATTCGGTGGAAGTGGGTATGGTAAAGGCTGCAACCTGGATGGCCACACCCCTCTCCACTATATCTGGAGCTCCTCAAAGATCAAGTGACCATAACTCACAGGCGCTCGAAGAGGGAGCCCAGAGCTGAAAGAAACGAAGTCTGAAAAGCATGACAAGCCTGGAAAGTAGACTAAGTCGAGATGATTCAAACAGCGATGCAGATCCACACATCAATGAAGAAGATCCACACATCTATGAAGATGTACCACAAATCTATGAAGATATGGCGACCCCTGACCGACCTAAGGACTGTTTAAGGATTATGAGAATGGATAAAGCAACTTGTCTACGAACCCTGCTGCGGGGATTCGTAGTGTTAATAGGCTTAGTTATGTTGTTGGTTATTTTGTATCAAGCCGGAATCAGACCATGGAGCCTAACGCATGTAAAAGTCTCCCATGGGAGATCCAAATATGCAAACATGACCTGCTGGGAAACAACACAAAGAAACATCTTCGTGCCATGGGACCGAAATGAAACTGTTGAAAATCATACCAAGACCTGGGAAAGAGTAAGACTAGCAGGCTATCCAGCCTGGATGTACCGGCTGGGAAACACCCCTGAATGGGTGTCAGCAGTAGAAGCTGAGAACCTAACGGGGCCAGACAAACCCCACTTCAAGGTAATCAATCTACTGATTTTGCCTGAAGGAATTGTGACCTGGATAATGCTCCTGCATCACAACATAAAAAGGACAACGAGATGTAACTGGATTCATCTGGACAAAGAAACCCCTGAATGGCACTGTGATTGGGGCTGTAGACCACTAATGGGATTATGCCACCAGGGTTACTGGGAGGCTGAAGTGATTTATCCTGCCCCACCGAAGGACGACAGCTGCCAAGCCATACTCCCTCGTTGGGAATTTTGGGGCAATATTCATCTGGACTGTGACAAAGTCCCTCCTTTCATCAGAAGAAACCGGACTGGAGAACATCAAAACCTAACCAAAAGTCAAGACTGTCCACACCGTAAAACACAAGACGGTGCCAGAATCAACGCTACTGAGCAAAGTCCCAAAGTACGACCCAGGAGGTTTGATTCCGAAAGCAGAAAGAAATTGATCATTTTAGCCAACACCGCTTAAAAACCCTCCCCTGCTCATGCTAGTATATAGAATTTAGTTTACTTATTTACTTACTTATTTACTTATTTACTTATTTACGTATTTACTTATTTACTTATTTACAATGTCCTGATACAACCGGCCCACCTAAGCCGGAAGAACCTGACAAAGCTATCCCAGTCAGACCAGCAGTAGCTGATCCCATTGACTCAGAGTCTGACTTGATTCTTGAAGACTCAATGTAACACCACCGCTTCAGTAGGTGTGGATGGCAATGCTGCCTACTCGCCTGAAGGATGTCTGAAGCCAAGGAGAATGCTGATCCTGATGCTCGATCAACAAGGGAGAACGAAGAATCATTGACCACTACAGGATCTCCGGAGATGACCTGAGGAGATGACCTGAGGAAGATAACCTCACCTCAGCCGGGTGGCACACGTGGAACCGACCAGGATGACTACAACATTATGGATGGTTGAGAAGAAGCGAACAGCAATCCAGGGTCCAGAGGCACCAAGGATCCTGCACGACCTGACGACAACATC
>JBBPBX010066997.1:0-19522 GCA_038048925.1 Garcialebias charrua
CCCATCTTTAATAAGCCTAACCTGTTGCACATCCTTTCCAGCCTGATCCCTCTGTCTTGCCAATCGGTACAAGTCCTTCTCGCCCTCTTTAGTGTCCAGTCTCCCACTCATTGTACGCCCTCTGCTTTGCCTTAGCTACTTCCCTCTTTGCTCTATGTCCCATCTCCTTATATTCCTGTCTCCTCTCTTCAGTCCTCTCACTGTCATATTTCTTCTTGGCTAATCTCTTTCTTTGAATGGCGTCCTGCACTTCACTATTCCACCACCAGGTTTCCTTATCATCTATTCTCTGTCCAGATGACACACCAAGTACCTTCCTACCTGTCTCTCTAATTACTGTTGCTGTAGTAGCCCAGTCACTTGGAAGCTCTTTCTTACCACCCAGAGCCTTTAACAGCTCGTCTCTGAATTTCTCACAACATTCTTCCTTCTTTAGCTTCCACCATTTGGTCTTCTTCTCTGGTTTTACTCTTTTTCTCTTCTTCGCAACAACAGTCATTCTACACACAACCATCCGATGCTGTCTGGCCACGCTCTCCCCTGCTACAACCTTACAGTCTCCAATCTCTCTCAGGTTTCCTCTTCTACACAGAATGTAATCGACCTGTGTACTCCTTCCTCCACTCTTATAGGTCACTCTATGTTCCTCCCTCTTTTGGAAATAGGTATTGACTATAGCCATTTCCATTCTCTTGGCAAAATCCACCACCATCTGTCCTTCCTGGTTTCTTTCCTTGACACCAAACCTACCCATCACTTCCTCATCCCCTCTGTTTCCTTCACCAACATGTCCATTCAGGTCTGCTCCAATCACCACTCTTTCCTCCCTGGGAATACTCTCTATCACTTCATCCAAATCTTTCCAAAATTTATCTTTCTCCTCCCCATCACATCCAACCTGTGGAGCATAACCACTTACTATGTTTAGCATCAGACCTTCTACTTCTACCTTTAGACACATCACCCTATCTGACACTCTCTTCACCTCTACTACATTCTTTGCCAACTCCTCCTTCAGGACCACCCCTACTCCATTTCTCTTTCTATCCACACCATGGTAAAACAGTTTGAACCCTGCTCCAATACTGCGAGCCTTGCTGCCCTTCCACTTGGTCTCTTGGACACATAAAACATCTACCTTTCTTCTCTGCATCATGTCAGCCAGCTCTCTACCTTTGCCTGTCATTGTCCCCACATTTAGAGTTGCAACCCTCAGTCCTACATTCTTCACTTTCCTCCTCTCACTCTGTCTCCTGACACGTTTTCCTGGTGCCACACTCTAATCAGCTAATTAACTGAAAACACCTGCAAAGGCCTTTACATGTTCTCTCAGTCTA
Organism: Garcialebias charrua; assembly: GCA_038048925.1. NCBI lineage: Eukaryota > Metazoa > Chordata > Actinopteri > Cyprinodontiformes > Rivulidae > Garcialebias > Garcialebias charrua. The sequence goes on from JBBPBX010066997.1 coordinate 1,338, forward strand.
GTTCTGTAGGCTACACAATCATGGGGAAGACTGCTGATTTGACAGTTGCCCAAAAGATGACTATTGACACATTGCACAAGGAGGACAAGACACAAAAGGTCTGATACAGAGGCTGGCTGTTCACAGAGTTCTGTGTCCAAGCACATTACTGTATTAGACGCAAAGGGAAGGAAACAATATGGTAGGAAAAATGTACAAGCAATAGGGATAACTGCACTCTGGAGTGGATTTTGAAACAAAACCCATTCCAAAATGTGGGTTAGATTCACAAAGAGTGGACTGCAGCTGAAGTCAGTGCTTCAAGAACCACCATGCACAGACATATGCAAGACAAAGGTTTCAGCTATCGAATTCCTTGTGCCAAGTCGCTCTTGAACAAGAGTCAAAGTTTCTTTATTTGTCATAAGCACATGTGGTACAACAAAATTGTGTAGATAGGGTCCGAGTGACATCCAACAAAAATATAAAATGTACAGTATAAGTAAAACGGTAATAAGATCTAAAATATGAACTAAGAAAAACGTTAAAACAACAAATACGCTAAGCACTAGTAGACCGAGTCAGAAGTGTCTCGCCTGGGCTAAAGACAAAAAGGACTGGCTGTTGCTGAGTGGTTTAAAGTTATGTTCTCTGATTAAAGTAAATTTAGCATTTCCTTTGGAAATCAAGGTCCCAGAGTTTGGAGGAAGAGAGGAGAGGCACAGAATCCACGTTGCTTGAAGTCCAGTGTCAAGTTTCCACAGTCAGTGATGGTTTGGGGTGCCATGTCATCTGCTGGTGTTGGTCCACTGTGTTTTCTGAGGTCCAAGGTCAACGCAGCCTTCTACCAGGAAGTTTTAGAGCACTCCATGCTTCCTGCTGCTGACCAACTTTATGGAGATGCAGATTTCATTTTCCAACAGGACTTGGCACCTGCACACAGTGCCAAAGCTAGTACCCGATTTAAGGACCATGGTTTCCCTGTTCTTAACTGGCCATCAAACTCTCCTGACCTAAAACCCACAGAAAATCTATGGGGTATTGTGAAGAGGAAGATGTGATACGCCAGACCCAACAATTCAGAAGAGCTGAAGGTCACTATGAGAGCAACCTGGTCTCATAACACTTGAGCAGTTCAACAGACTGATCGACTCCATGCCATGCTGCATTGCTGCAGTAATCCAGACAAAAGGAGCCAAAATTAAGTATTGAGTGCTGTACATGCTCATACTGTTCATGTTCATACTTCAACTGGCCAACATTTCTAAAAATCTTTTTTTTAAATTGTTTTTTAAGTACCGGTAATAAGTAATTCATCCATCCATCCATTATCTTTTACCCGCATTTTGGGTCACTAGAGTCACCAGTGCCCATGTCCAGCAATGACTGTGCGAGGGGCGGGGTACACCCTGGACGGGTCTCCAGTCCATCACAGGGACACATAGAGACAAACAAGACAAACAACCATTCACTCTCTCACACACCTAGAGACAATTTAGAGTTACCAATCAGTCTAACATGCATGTTTTAGGTCTGTGGGAGGAAACCGGAGTACCCGGAGGAAACCCACGCATGCACGGAGAAAACATGCAAACTTCACCCAGAAAGACCCCTGGACCGGGATTTGAACTGGCAACCTTCTCGCTGAGAGGCAGCAGCTCTACCAGTTGTGCCACCGTGCTGGCAACATAAGTTATTCACGTTAGTAATTCACCAAACCTGCACCATGCCAAAATATCTGAATGGGACCCATTATTTCCATGGACAGGACTGTCTCAGTGAAATGATATTAAAGTTTGTGTTGCTGTCTAATAATAATAATGAATTCCATTTCTAATGCACTTTTCATTAATAAAAATCTCAAAGTGCTACAAAGTGCAACAAAGCAAAGATCAAAATAAAACAAGTGATAAAATCAAATAAAATCAATAATAATATCGACTAAGATCAAAGATAAAATCATGTGGATGCAGATTAGGCTTGCTTAAAAAATAAATAAAATAAAACAAGTGATAAAATCAAGTAAAATCAATAATGATATCAGCTAAGATCAAAGATAAAATCATGTGGAGGCAGAATAGGCTTGCTTAAAAAGAAAAGTCTTTATGCTGCTTTTAAAGTCAACCAGTGACTGTGGAGCTCTCAGGTCGTCAGGGAGGGAGTTCCACAGGCGGGGGGCAGCCACACAGAATGCTCGGTCTCCCATGGTCCTCAATTTGGTCCGAGGAATATGAAGGAAATTACTGTTCTGTGATCGTAGAGACCGGGTGGATGAATATGGTGCAAGAATGTCCTTTAGATAGTCAGGTGAAGTGCCGTGCAAGCATTGATGGGTAATGAGAGCAGTTTTGTACTGAATTCTGTAGGTGACAGGAAGCCAATGGAGGTTATGGAGAATGGGTGTAATATGTTCAAATTTACGAACTCTCAACAGAATCCTTGCTGCACTGTTTTGAATGTATTGAAGTTTCTGAAGGTTTTTGCCAGGGATACCAATAAACAGGGAGTTGCAGTAGTCGAGCCTGGAGGAGACAAAGGCATGGACGAGTTTCTCAGCATCAGGAAAAGTCAGAGATGGGCGAAGTCTGGAGATGTTTCGAAGATGGAAGAAGCAGGTTTTAAACAGATGCTTAATGTGATTTTCAAATGTAAGATGAGAGTCCATTTTTATTCCAAGATTTGTAACAGAGGTGGAGAGGGGGATGTCTTGACCAGAGAAGGAGATTGTAGTTAAAGTTGATGTTTGTATCTGGTGCAGCATGTAGAGGGAAAACAGCAGGGGCCCCAGAACTGACCCCTGAGGGACACCACAGGAGACACCGACTGTCTGGGAAGTGGCATTGCCAAGGCTAACACATTCCAGCCTATTGGAGAGGAAAGATTTGAACCAGTCCAGGACAGTGTCACAGAGACCGACCTCCACATGAAGACGGTGGAGGAGGATACTATGGTCCACAGTGTCGAAGGCTGCAGTGAGGTCAAGGAGGACAAGGATGGAGGGAGAACCAGTGTCAGCAGCCATGAGGACATCATTTGTTACTCTCAGCAGTGCAGTCTCAGTACTGTGAGCTGCTCTGAATCCAGACTGGAACTTCTCATACAGAGAGTGTTGCTGTAGGTGGTCCTGCAGCTGAGCAGCAACTGCTTTCTCCAGCACTTTGGACAGAAATGGGAGGTGGGAAATTGGGCGGTAATTAGAAAAAATGTCGGGATCCAAATTAGATTTTTTCAGAAGAGGCCTAATGATGGCAGTTTTTAGAGGCAATGGAACATGACCAGATTGTAGAGACTTGTTTATTATTTGTGTGATTAATGGGCTTATTGCAGAGTGATTGGATTTTATGAGATAATAAATGATTAAATAAATAAAATCCTCTCCAGACACAGAAGAGGCTACTATAATAAAATCAAAGCACAATGAGATTATATCAAAACAATTGAGCCATGGTCGTATTAATCATTAACTGAGTTTTAATGAGTACATGGACTCTGCTGTTCTCAGTAATTTGTTAAAGGTGAATAGCTTTGGTCGTGTTGTAAGATGGATTTAATAGTTGAAAAGAGCAGCCTTTAATTCAAGAAAAATATATCTTTATTTTGAGTTCCTGAATCAACAAGTGAAGACATTGACTGACAGAACAATGTGAAGAAGTACAAGTCCACGTCATCGTCAGCACAGGTGCAGAACGTTTACTGTGCCTATAGAAAGGATTCACACCCTTCGATGGAAATGGAAGAAATATGTCAATCTACCAAGAACAGGCCATTCCTTACAAGCTGAGTGCCCGTGCAAGAAGACTAATGAGAGACTACCAAGACACCTGTGAGCACTCTGAGGGCATTACAAGTCTCAGCCGGTGAGAGGGGAGAGACTGTGCACATAAGTGTTGCCCTGGTTCTTGACCAGTCCAAGGATTTATGGAAAAGCAGAAAGAAAGCCAGTGTTGAAGAAAACTCATTAAATCTCGACTGAAGTTTGTCTATATTATTTAGACTCAAAATGTTCTTCAACAGACTAGTGAAGAAATTAGGCAACGGTTGATGTATGCACAGTCTCTCCCATCTCACCTGCTGAAGCTTGTACCTCAGCCCTCACAGGTGTCTTAATTTGTAATATTTTATCTGAGTTGATTTAGGGTAGTTACTTTAAAGGGAGTGAATACTGATGCAATCACTTATTTTACATATTTTTATTTTATTTTGTGTCTCAGTGATGGACTTGCGACCTGTCCAGGGTGTACCTCGCCTCTTGCACAGTGACCCAAAAAGGAAGAAGCGAGTAAAGATAGAGGATGGGTGAATTACTTTGTAGTAATCTGATATTACATTGGCATTGACTTTTGTTTGTGTATGTGAATACGGTTAATTTGTTTTGACCATGATTGATGTATGATGGCTATACAAGTACAAAACATTCAGGGGGTGAATACGTTTTACAGGCACTGTAGTTTGCCTACAACCTGGGCTAGATTCGTATAATAAATAGCACCAAGCAATCTTTTTTTTTTTTCAGACGATTTAGCACAATAGCCAGAAACTGTTAATTTTATACAAACACAAACTGTTCCACAATCTGCCATTTCTCATTTCAACATATCCGAGTGTGTGTTTTGTTCTTTTTCCCAGCTTTTACTTTTTATACAGATCCATGTATGCATAATGAAGTTCATCGAACTGCTGCTACAGTGCTGTTGTACTGGATGTCTTTGAGGAAATGTAAGCACTGTGGGCACATGGAATGAGAATGGAAATGTTGATTAAAGCGTTTCTGAGACTGCTTGTTTACATAACGATGCAGCGTTTGTCATTTTGATCAGATATGAAAATAGCAAGATGGGGATGAGGTTTCTTCTGCGGCTGGCGGTGGTCGCTCAGGTGCGAGTGCTGTACAGGTCTTCATCCTCGGGACTGGACTGGCCAAAGTCCAAGAGGGCAGGGTTGGGCTTGAAAGCAGCGCTCTCTGGGGGGAGACATAAAAAATGACACTATCTCATTCACAAGTGCTGAAATAAGAGTACAGGTAGTAAAATCTTAGAAGAACCTGCAGGATGCATTTAAAAGACCAAATAACCTGAGAGCTGAATACAGCAGAGGAAAGCCACAACATCCTGTCAGATGTTCTTCTATCGTAAAATACAAGTCAGCAAATATTCAAGACAGTGGGTGTTGGTTTGTATCAACACTCAGATCTGCATATGGTTTCCTCTGAACGTGTACGTGAACCGTGTGTGATCAAACCAAACGATGAAAGTTCAATCAGCAGTTTTAAATACATCTGATTACTTTGACTCAAAGGCAAAAAAGCTGTGATGAAAGAAGGAAAAGATGTGGCATAACAATAATTCATAAATTTGATTACGTTTGCACTGAGCACCCGAATATTATCTTCCACACATTAAATAAACAAAGCGGACAAGAAAAAAAGTTCTGATGACATCTGAATTTCATAATAAATGGAAGGAAAAATTGTGTCACAAGCTGATATTTTTTATAAAAAATAATCTCCAGTGTTTAGGGATGAAATATCAATGCAGGCTACAGTTGTGAGTCTCTGCTTCAAATGTAAACTCCTAAAACTGTTTTTTTTAGGTCTGAGGCTCGTTTGAGGACATTCGTCCCATCAGACCAAAGCAGGCCAGTTTACAGTACCGTTGCTGTTTTCTGCAGTGGGCTCCTGAGGAAGAGGAGGTGGGGTGAGGGTCGGTGTCGTCTCCACAGCAGGAGCTGACTCCGGTTCAGCAGCAGGTTCAGCTGATTCAACAACTGGTTCTGTGAGGCATGAAAACAAGAAAACATTTACCAACATTACTTTACATTTATTGGTTTTATTAGATTTGCCTGAACAGCATAAACAGGAAAAAAAATAAAATAAGAGGAAATATGTCATCTAAAGCAGTGGTTCTCACACTTGGGTCCCCGGACCCCCGGAGGTCCACGAGTCGGTGCTTGGAGGTTGACAAAAAAAAATTAGAATAATAACAATAATATATTTTTATAAGCACCTAAATGTTTAACAACCTGTTAAAATACACTAAAATGCAGGAAATCACATCTACTTCATTCAAAAATTTCAGGAGGAGGAGCTCCCAGACACCACACCCCCACCCCTCTGGCCCGCCCACTATTTGAATTCCGGCATTAGTAGAATTACAAATGAAGCCCTGTTACTTGGTCTGACCACTGCTGTTATGATTCTGTCCAGTTTTATGTAAAGAGTTTTCTGTAATAATTTGAAGACGTTCATTGATGTTCATTATGTGAACAGGTAAACTTTTAAAGTGGTTTTTGATTCTGTTAATTTTCTCAAAACTGTAATTTTTGGAAGTTGAAATTAAACATTTTGTTAATTAAGTGAGTCTGGAAAGAAAAATACCTTGTTTAAATATTATACAAATGTTATTATCGCTATTAAAGAACAGGTCTTAAGTATTTATGTTACACATATATTTACATTGCATTAAAGAGACAAATTGAAGACAATTATTTAATACCGGTGATCATGAGGGTTATGAGGGGGTCCCCGACACTTTTCCTCGCCTCCCTGAACCCAAAAAGTTTGAGAACCCCTGCTCTAAAGAGACAAAAGAAGCAAGTTACATACAAGAATTTATAGACATTTTTACCAAAACATCTGCTTTCTAAAGGTCAAGGTTAAGGTCAAGGTTCTTTATTGTCATTCACATTACATGTGACACACAAGGTGGAACGAAACTATGTACACAGGGTCCCAGTTACATCCAACAAAAATACAAATTGTCAAGAAAAACAGTAATAAGGTCTATGAACTAAAAAATATGCTAAACTAGGACAACAGTACAAAACAACAGCAGCACGAACATGAGTCTGTGTGAGCAGATGAGGACAAATGAACACAGCAACATGAAATAAATCAGCAGCGTGAGATCAGCAGCATGGATAATCAGCAGCACATATCAACAATTAAATGGTATTACAGTGATTTTTTCCACAGTGATAATCCTGGTTAAGGATTCATGAGTCTAACAGCCTCAGGGTAGAGCAGGGGTGCCCAAACTTTTCCATTGAAAGGGCCACATTTAAAATCTATCAGAGGGCTGCGGGCCAAATGCAATAATACATGAAATGCAAATACTTCTTTAAGTAAAGTCTATTTATTTATTATACAGTATAGTTATTTAACCTTCAATTCTGTATAAAGTACATCACAGAACAGGTTGTGTTGGTGGTGGTGGGGGCAGGGTGTCTGGGGTCTTCCCTCAGAGAATTTTGATTAAAATAGAAGCCCTTTCCTGCATTTTGGTGTATTTTACAAAGGTTTATTAAAGATTAACATGAAGCAAAAGATGTAAACTCAGTTATTATTGAAATCTCTCTGACTGCAAAGCGTTCATGCAACACCGCTGCAGCTCTGCAGGTACGTGGTGTGCACTTCAGGACAAATTGAGGTTACTGATTGGTCAGTTGCTGACGTGCCTACTGGATTGATTGACAGGTGGTGGGACTCGTGCAAAAAATATATATATATATAAATTTGAATGGCTTGTTTGAGACTGTCGTCATTTATTCCATATTTATTCAATATTTTGGTGAATCTAAGGTTTGAGAACTGTTTCCTTACACAGTCCTAATGATGGTTTATTTATTTTTCAGGGGTGCTGAGTTTAAATTTAAAAAGGCTAAAATCACCACTGAAACCAGTTCATATTTATAATTTACTTTTAAACACTTTGTGTGATTTATAAGTGTGTTCTGTCAAAAGAAAATGTCATTCAGTGGTAGGAAGCTGCCGAGGGATGGTGGAAAGTCTGTGAAAATAAAATGTAAAAATATTAATTATTAAAGTTATTTAAAAAAATACATAAATTATCTACTCTGTTGTGTAATCCATGTACTGTATGTTCCGGGTGAAAAGTCGCACCGCCCTATATGTCGCAAAGTCCAATTATGTCCAATAAAGTGGAAAAATCCATAAACGTGTTGCACCTCCGTATACGTCGCATCTATTATGCGTCACCGCTGACGTGTCGCGTATGTTTCGCGTCACCGACCTGCTGCATATGGCGGCCACAGGAGCGAGCGAGCACGGAAGGACTTTACAAGATTTACACGGTAAAAACAATTCAGTTCAGACCTACCTCCAGAGTTCAGGAGGCTGGGCTGCGACAGAAGCCCCTTTCATAAGACGCTTCAGTCCGGCTCTGATGCGTGTTCAGTCCTCCAACGAGCATTCATAAAAAACATGAACGCGCATTGCGGGTTAATTTTACTCGCCTCTGATGCGCCTTTTATCCACAACTAGAGGTAGTGTTAAACCCGGATCTGTCGATTTGTGAAAGGTGTCTGGCTGCTGCGGCTTCAAACTGATTTGAATAATGACGTACTCTCCCACGTTTCTCCCGGCGCACACTGTTGCGCTCTATTTAAATGTGTAAACAAGAACATGACATTTGTATTTCGCTTGTGCATCACTCGCTATTCTTCGCCGAATCTTTTTCTTTTTTTATTGATCATCACGGAAATGGCTAATTGGGGTGATGCCGAGACCCGTGTACTCATTTCTCTGCGCGCAGAGGAGGAAATTAATAAGGGACTTACCGGTACAGTGAAGGATGGGCCCTTCTGGAGCGGATTGATGCGAGAGCAAAAAAAAAACACACACAAAAAAAACCAAAAAACATACGGATAAGCACAACTTCGCTAGCGTCGCCATGTTTGTTTTACAGACACCTCTGCGGTCCCACGTTAAACACGCAGGCATCACGTCCTCTGAGCTGTACATTTTCACCACGCCTCTTTTCAACCCGCGCTGCCAATCGTTTTGTGAATGCTCCATTGAGGGCGGGCCGTGGCCGGATTCAACTTCGTTTTATGAATGACCCGATGTGGATTAAAGCTGGACTGGTCTGTGCAGGAATTGCGCGGATCTGACTTATGAAAGGGGTTAGAGTGAGTCTGAGCAGAGGAGGCTTTTTTCGGACACATGAGCTGGGGACGGTCGGTGGAACCTAGCAGCCAAAAGTGGTACTGCTGCCCCTAGCGGCCGAAAGTGGTACTGTCCCATTTTTTTCGTCAGAATGAATGGAAAGTGTCATATCTCAGTCACAAATTGGGTCTAAAAATATGGGAAAAAAATCAATAAATATGTTGCTTTGCCCCATAAGTCGCAGGGCATGAAATATAGTTAAAAAACTGTGACTTATAGGCCGGAAATACACGGTAGTTAAATTATGGTAGTCAGGCCGACTAACAATAAAGTCAATGGGAGGAATCAATGAATGATTCTTCAAAGGAAATTTTTATATAGTAATGAAGACAGCTTGGCGGGCCAACTTTGAGCACCCCTGGGGTAGAAGCTGTTCCTCAGTCTAGTGGTTCTACACTTAATGCTCCTCAACCTTCTGCCTGAGGGGAGTGGGGCAAATTGTGTGTGTGCTGGGTGAGTGGGGTCCTACATTATGCATTTTGATATGCAAGAAATAATATTTTGGCTACATCAGGCATACTGGAGACCCCAATAAATGATTTGACTTCATTACAACACATAGCTGGCTAAAGAAGACTCACCTGAAACAGTCTCCAGTTCTAGGTCTGACATATGTCCAGCTGTCCTTGTGTCAGAACTATTGTCTGCTGCTTGTTTTCTATCTGAGCCTTCCTTGTTTCCAACAGAAATAACCTCCTTGGATGAAGAAAGATCCTCTGCTTGGACTGGAACTGAATCGCCCAAAGAACCTAGACAGGGAGGAAATAGCACAATCATTGGCTGCAAAAGTTGTTTTCTGTGACTGTCCCACAGAATGATGGAGACGGACACGACAGGAGACAGATCCATAATTATACTACAAAGTACCTGAGCCAGTCTCTGTTGAGGCCTGGATGGAAGATATTGTTAGTGATGCTGACTCCTCCTCTGCAGTGACACCGACAACCATCTCATCAGAAACGGACTCGTCTGATTCCACTTGGTCCTCCGGGACCGTAAAGATCTGAGCCGAAGAGCCTGGACTCGATTCCGCAGTAGACTAGCATGTAAATCAGAGAAAACAAACACTTTTATCTGCATGTCTGTGTGCGTACTTGTAGAGACAGATTTTATATTAGCAGACAGAGTATCTGCACTGAAAAACAACTCACCCACAAAATGCAATGTACTTTCAGTTGAATTACAAACTGTATATTTTATTGTTAGGTAGTCTATGCAGTGTTACAGTCTGTATAAAAATATTTAGGAAAATTAAAGACCTAGCATTGCTTGAAGTAATGCATATCACTCACTGCCTTTAAAGCCAGAGTTGTAAACCAAGTACATCTTATGAGTAGAAATTAAAAATACCATTGAACACAATCTCCTGTAATACAGTGATATCCTGCAGGAGCAGTTAGGAGCTGGAGTACGAGCTGTGAAGACCTGAATACTACCACCACACGTTTAGCTAGGTATCAGAAAAATATAACAGATCTTACGCATTTCTGTGTAATCTAAAGCTGATTCGGTGTACCGGTAAATCATGGTTTTAGGATTCAGAATCAGCTAGACGACGAGTAAAAAAAAATAAAATGTTTTATTGTTATTAGCTGCTGGAGGGAGTCTGGTAATGTTGTGTGATACTGCAAAATTTGGTATAGATCTGATAGCAAGTAAATACAGGTACAGTATCACCGCTACTGATACTAATACCGGTACTTTTAAAATAATTACGGTGAATTTTGATGATGTTTAGGTGTTTTGTGATTTTTCCTTTGGCTCATTTATTAGTTAAAACCCAGGATAGAATTAGGCAACGTTTATAGGTAAATAAAAAATACTTTATTATAATAAAAAATAAAATAAATAAATAAAATCCTGAAAAATAGAACAGTAACAAAACAATTTTCCCCAGACCTTGTGATGGCTGGATTGTTTCCTTAAACAAAGTGCACAAAATGATCAGTCAAGAATAAATTAAAACATGTTCAGAAAGTATAATTAAATAAAAATGATTCCTTCATTGCACTCCTTTTCTGGATTTTTTTTCTTCTTAAATAAACAAAGTGTACAAAGTTATCACACCGCAACAAATGCTTGCTTGTCTGGTGCCGCTGAGTCACGTGATGGTATAACGTCAAAACACTGTGGGTAGGGGCGGAGAAAAGTTGACTGCTCGGTGCTGTGACAGGAGCAGCACTTACAGTCGGCTCGCATCTTTGATGAAACCACAGCTGTGCATACAGGAGAGAAACTGAAACTAAAGTATCGATCTCATTATACTGGTATTGATCAATATCAATACCCGTGTTGGTATGGATATTCAGATCGATCCTCCCACCACTAGAGTCAGGATTCAGCTGTGGTGACAGGACCTCACAGGCAGGGAGAGAGACACCTGTCAGAGCTTCTCAAGTAGATGAGGTGGGGGCCACCAGTTGGACCTGGGCAGGATGACGTCAGTTGAAGATCAGAGCTGTGTCAAATGTGATCAGAGGGGTAATCCAAAGACAAGGTCCAGGCGTAGAGGTGGGGGTCATACACGGGGAGTCAGAGTTCCAATAACAAGTGCAAAGAGTCAAACCAAAATCCAGAATATTCGTAGGGATAACAAGTACCGGTAGTTAAAACCAGGTTCAGATGAGCAGAGCAGAAACAGATGGACGGCAGGCAGAGCGCTAAATCCCAGAGATGAGGCGTGAAGTCGAACCCAAAAGAACAAATCTTGAGAGTCAGGCATGAACGTGAACAGGAACGAGATGGCTGGATATCATAAACCATGAAAGGTAAGATAATCTGGCAGAGAACTAGTGAGAATGGAGCTCTTAAATAGTGCAGGTAACCGGTGCAATGACACGGGGCTGATGAGCTGAAATGCAGAATGGGCGTGGCAGAGTGACTAGAGCAGCAGAAACAGGACATGGAGAGCTGTGATCGAGGCAGGGGACAGAGGACGTGATCATGACGTTAGGAGCGGTCTTACAGTAAATTGGACTGCGTCTCAAAGTTTCATAGAAATCCATCCAGTGCTTCATGACTTACAGTGAGGAAAAGAAGTATTTGAACACCCTGTGACTTTGCAAGTTCTCCCACTTAGAACTCATGGAGGGGTCTGACATTTTCATTTTAGGTGCATGTCCACTGTGAGAGACAATCTAAATAAAAAAAATCCAGAAATCACAATGTATGATTTTATTTTTTATTTGTGTATTACTGCTGCAAATAAGTATTTGAACACCTGTGAAAATCAATGTTAATATTTGGTACAGTAGCCTTTGTTTGCAGTTACAGAGGTCAAATGTTTCCTGTAGTTTTCCTCCAGGTTTACTCACACTGCAGCAGCAGAATTTTGGCCCATTCCTCCACACAGATCTTCTCTAGTTCAGTCAGGTTTCTGGGCTGTTGCTGAGAAACACGGAGTTTGAGCTCCATCCAAAGAGTTTCTATAGGGTTTAGGTCTGGAAACTGGCTAGTCCACTCCAGAACCTTGATCTGCTTCTTACGGAGCCACTCCTTGGTTCTCCTGGCTGTGTGCTTCAGGTCATTGTCATGTTGGAAGACCGAGCCACGACTCATCTTCAATGATCTAACTGAGGGAAGGAGGTTGTTTCCTAAAATCTCTCAATACTGTACATGGCCCCGGTCATCCTCTCCTTAACACAGTGCAGTTGTCCTGTCCCATGTGCAGAAAAACACCCCCAAAGCATGATGCTTCCACCCCCATGCTTCACAGTAGGGATGACTTTTTTGGGATGGTACTCATCATTCTTCGTCCTCCAAACACAGTGAGTGGAATTAAGACTAAAAAGTTATATTTTGGTCTCATCTGACCACACAATTTTCTCCCATGACTCCTCTGGATCATCCAAATGGTCATGGTCAAACTTAAGACGGGTCTGAACGTGTGCTGATTTAAGCAGGGGAAACTTCTGTGCCACGCATGATTTTAAAATGCTGTCTTAGTGTATTACCCACAGTAACCTTTGAAACAGTGGTGCCAGCTCTCTTCAGGTCATTGACCAGCTCCTCCTGTGTAGTTCTGGGTTGATTCCTCACATTTCTTAAGAGCATTGATATGCCACGAGATGAGATCTTGCATGGAGCCCTAGCCTGGTTAAAACCAGACCCTTGTCCTTCACTTTGCTTCGTACTAGGGTCTGGGACTTCTCCCATAGACAACGATTTCTCCGGTAGATTTTTGACCGGACCAATCAGAGAACAGAAGGCGGAGTTTTGTTAGTTTAGCCTGGCGAGGTCCAGGCTATTCAGATAAATAGCTCAGAAACCACTCGGTGGATATTTTTTCTGCTACCAGTGTGTAATTACATGCTCTCCTGCACTTTTTACTGTTGTTCGTGTTCTGCCTTTTTTTCATCGACGATGCATCCTCGCTCCTGGTCTATGATCGCTCAACTCTCCTAAGTCTCCAAGACTCGCTGATCAACACACCGGCTACTGGCAAATATGGACATTTCAAGCCTCCTCCACCTCCACCTTTCTTGGCGTCTGTACCAGCGTACCTACTACGCAACACGACCACGCTGCCACGCAACAAGCGGCGCAGAAGACGCGGAACGAGGGCAGGCATTCTGGTGAGGTTTAAAAAGTATCTCTCGTCTCACAACACGCCGACGGCTGACTTACCTCCCGAATTCAGCGTCTTTGATGTCCGCCGCTCCTTTGCCCGCCGCAACAGATGCCTTGTTGCTATCAATCATGACGCCAGCGATCAGTTTCCATCTTGTGCCCCCGTGAGGGCGGTGGAGCGAGGCTGCGTACAGTACCTCCGCCCGCTCGCTCGAGCTGAGAGTGACGTAACTGGCTGTGTTCCTGTACGGTCAGCGCTGTTTAACGCCAGATCAATAACAAATAAAACTTTTATATTAAGTGATTTGATCTCCACTCATCGTCTGGATCTGTTTTTGATCACGGAAACCTGGCAGAAAGTTGGAGACAACAGCTCCTTCTCTGAACTCCTCCCACCTGGCTTCTCTTATCTGAGCGCTCCGCGTGGATCTGGAAAAGGGGGGGGCCTCGCTGCAGTTTTCAATGAGGAGGCGTTCAAGTGCCGCATGTTGCCTCAGAAAAATTACAACAGTTTTGAAAACATGATTTTTGTGCTGGAATCTGCAAAACCTATTCTGTGTGGCCTCTTTTATAGGCCCCCTCAATACAACAAAAACTTTCTCAGTGAGTTTTCTGAACTACTGGCTGACCTAATGCCAAAGTTTGACTCTTGGCTTTTCTGTGGGGACTTCAATGTACACACCTGCTGCCCAAGTAATCAGCTTGGATGTGAGTTTCAGGACCTCCTGGACTCTTTCAACCTGTCACAGTCGGTCTCGGGAGCCACACACAGCCAGGGTCATACACTCGATTTAATTATCTCCCACGGCCTACAAATACCTGCTGTGGAGATCCTGGACACCTGTATCTCAGACCATTTTCCCATCTTATTCGAATTTTTCACCTCTCCTGCACCAAAGGCTATTCTCCCAGCACGTTTCTGTCGCTCTATCACCCCATTAACTCCAAGTGAGTTCACTGATGCCTTTAAGAGCACTGAATTCTGCTCTGCTGTCAGCCTGGACCCATCTCTACATCCTGAGGACTTCATCAGCTCCTTCCATCACACCTGCACGACGATCTTGGACTCCATCGCTCCTCTCAAACAGGCATCTTCAAAGAACAAACCTTCACCATGGCTCAACGAAACGACGCGAGCTCTTCGACAACGTTGCAGAAAAGCAGAACGAAAATGGAAGCGCGACCGGCTTCATGTATCTCAAGGAATACTGAGAGACTGTCTCTGTGAGTATCATAATGCTGTGAAACAGGCCAAGTCACAGTACCTCTCCAATTTAATCTCCACCAGCTCCAACCGGCCGAGGACGCTTTTCAGCACACTCCAGTCTGTCATCAACCCATCTGTCAATGTTCTGAAAACTGCCACACAGTCTACCTGCGATGACTTTCAGAGCTATTTTGTCAACAAAATAGACTCTATCAGACAGAACATTGTCAGTTCATCCAACACCATCCAGTCTTGTGCGTCTGCAATAACCACAGCTGTTTTTGACCAGTTCGACCTGGTTTCACTGCCTAACCTCACCAAGGTGGTTCAGCAGATGAAACCAACTAACTGTTCTCTGGACATCATTCCCTCTAAAATGTTCAAACAATCCTTTGATGTAATTGGTCCTTGTGTTTTGTCATTCATTAACAGCTGTCTATCTTCAGGTTTTGTGCCATCTGCTTTCAAACATGCTGTGGTCAGGCCTCTTCTCAAAAAACCAGGCCTAGATCCTACAGCTCTCTCTAATTTCAGACCAGTTTCACATCTGTCATTTCTATCAAAGGTCCTGGAAAAGATTGTTTTTACTCAACTTCAATCGTTTCTAGAACTCAACAACCTGTTTGAAAAATTTCAGTCAGGTTTTCGAGCTCGTCACAGCACTGAATCTGCACTGCTCAAAGTACAGAATGACATTCTTCTGTCCTGGATGCAAAAAACCCTGCACTGCTGGTGATGTTAGACCTCTCAGCAGCTTTTGACACCGTCGACCATCAGGTACTAATCAACCGCTTGTCTCAGCAGGTTGGCCTCCAGGGAGCTGTGCTTGAGTGGTTCAAATCTTACCTGTCTGGGAGAACTTTTTCTGTCATGATAGGCGACCTGTCCTCCTCTTCATCAACCCCTCTGACCTCTGGCGTACCACAGGGATCTATTCTAGGGCCAGTCCTCTTCTCTCTTTACATGCTGCCATTAGGATCAATCATTGCACGTCATAACCTGTCTTTTCACATGTATGCAGACGATTTACAAATCTATCTGCCAGTCACTCCCAACCCCTCACTCAGTTCAAACACTCTTGTCAACTGCTTAAATGACATTAAGCACTGGCTCTCTCAAAACTTCCTCCACCTAAACACAGATAAAACTGAATGCATTTTATTTGGTGCACCTGATGACACCAGCAACATCCTTCCCAGTCCCAGTGTTGGTTTTCCCCTCCCCCATTTCAACCCGGTGGTCAGAAATCTTGGAGTGCAGCTTGACTCCAACTTAAAGCTTGATAAACAGATCAGTTCTGTTGTCAAGACCAGCTTCTTTCAGCTCCGACTGCTCTCCAAAGTCAAGTCATTTCTCAGCCGTGCTGATCTGGAGAAGGCCATCCATGCCTTTGTGACCTCCAGACTTGATTATTGTAATGCTTTGTATGTTGGTATTAATCAATCCTCCATCTCCCGATTACAGCTTGTACAGAACTCTGCCGCGCGCCTTTTGACCAACACACGAAAATATGAACACATCACTCCTGTCCTGTCCTCTTTACACTGGCTCCCGGTTCAGTTCAGGATACAGTTCAAGCTGCTGCTGTTTGTTTTCAAAGCTCTGAATGGACTTGCACCTCTGTACATCTCAGAACTTTTGAAAGCCCATCAGCCCGGCAGAGCTTTACGATCTGCCAGTCAACACCTGCTGGAGGTGCCTCACTCAAGGTACAAACAATGGGGAGACCGGTCATTTTCTGTTGCCGGCCCTAAAGCCTGGAACAGTCTCCCCCTTGAGCTGCGTGCCACCTCTGATCTGACTCTGTTCAAAACCAGACTGAAGACACACTTGTTCAAAAAAGCTTTCAGTGTGTAACTTTTATTACTTTTGGTATTTTAGTATGTAGCATTTTTTATTTCCATTGCCTTTTTATTTCCTCTAGTTCAAATAAGCTTCCAGTGTGCAACTATTATTACTTTTGGTATTTTAATATGTAACATTTTTTATCTACATTGCCTTTTTATTTCCTCTTGTTCAAAAAGTTTTAGTTTGTAGCATTTTTTATTTCCATTGCCTTCTTTTATTGCTGTTGTTTCTTATTCTATTTTCATTGATTTATTGTTCCAGTTTTTTCATCTTTTTATCCTGTTAAGCACCTTGGTCAATGCAAGGCATTGTTGGAAGGTGCTATACAAATAAAGTTTATTATTATTATTATTATTAATTATATGACTCTAATTTACTGACTGTTGGCCTAGATAAAACATTTGAGATAAAATTCGATTTTTTATCATTTATTTTCGTAGCGCACCCGAGGCTGTTTGGAAAATGTCAAACCGAAACAATTTAAATCCAGCAGATTTGACCATTTCGTGAATTGATTTAGGAACCGTTAAGCTCAGGAACACTTCTGATATAACGTCAGCTAAGAAATATATTTTTTCTCAGCAAATAAATAATAGTTTTTTACCTTGTTTTCTTGAAAATTCCTTCGTGGCGGCAGCCATTTTAAGCAGGGGAAACTGACGACGTCAGTCGACGTCGTTCAAAACTCCGCCCAGGCTAGGCGAGTGGAATTGAGACCAAAAAGTTATATTTTGGTCTCATCTGACCACATAACTTTCTCCAATGACGACTCTGGATCATCCAAATGGTCATGGGCAAATTTAAGACGGGCCTGGATGTGTGCTGATTCAAGCAGGGGAACCTTCCGTGCCACGCAGGATTTTAAACTGTGACGTCTTAGTGTATTACCCACAGTACGGTAACCTTGTAAACCGGTGGCTCTCTTCAGGTCATTGACCAGCTCCTCCCGTGTAGTTCTGGACTGATTCATCACCTTTCTTAGGATCATTGATACCCCACAAGGTGAGATCTTGCATGGAGCCCCAGTCTGAGGGAGATTGACTGTCATGTTTAGCTTCTTCCATTTTCTAATAATTGCTCCAACAGTTGATCTTTTTTCACCAAGCTGCTTGGCAATTGCCCTGTAGCCCTTTCCAGCCTTGTGGAGGTCCATTATGTCTCTGGTGTCTTTTGACAGCTTGTTAGTCTTAGCCATGTTAACTGATTGTGTGGGGTGGACAGGTGTCTTTATGCAGCTAACAACCTCAAACAGGTGCTTCTAATTATAAGTGGAGTGGAAGTGGACTTTTTAGAGGCGGATAACAGATATTTGAGGGCCAGAATTGTTGCTGATTGGCAGGTGTTCAAATACTTATTTGCAGCAGTAACACACAAATAAATTATTTAAAAAAATCATACATTGTGATTTCCGGATCTTTAAATTTATTTTTAGATTATGTCTCTCACAGTGGACATGCACCTTAGATGAAAATGTCAGACCCCTCCATGATTTCTACATGGGAGAACGTGCAAAGTTGCAGGGTGTTCAAATCCTTCTTTTCCTCACTGTATATATACAACTGAGTAACTTTTCAAGTCAACTACATTCAAGATGGCTGCCACAGCTAAGCAACCATAGCG
>JBBPBX010066998.1:8603-19521 GCA_038048925.1 Garcialebias charrua
TAGCACTGAGTTATTCTACACTTTCCCAAACCTAATTATCCTAACTGACCTAAGGAGCGCGGTCCTATCAACGATTAAGAGAAAGAAGCTGATCACATTTTATAAGAAAGAAGAATAAGGACAAAAAGCGAATTAATAATAAAAAAAAAGAAAAATGTTAACATAATAAGCAAGAGTCTTCAAATCACTGATTATATGCCCATTGACAATCTATTATACAGCAATCCATAGCAATGCCCAGACAACAAAAATACTTGTTTAAATGTTGACCTTGATTTGTGACCTTGACCTTGGAGCTGAGGTAATAAAAAAAATTACCTTACATCATTTTGTCTAGTGAGGATACACATGTTTATGGGTTTTTCTTAAATTATTTTTAGCAGATACAATTTATGGGTGGGAAAAGAAAATACCTTGTTTTAAGTTTGACCTTGATTTGTAACCTTGGCCTTGGAGCTGAGGTAATAAAAGTGTACCCTCCAACATATCTAGTGAGAATGCATGTTTCTAAGTTTAATTAATTAGTGTGAATCCATTGTTATGGGCAGGGCAAGATAAAGTTTACAGACACACGGACAAAGACTATATCCGCTTTACGATGATGAAAATTCTTCAAAATCTGATCATTTCAAAACTAACAAATAACTAAACCTGCATAATACGTACCACTCTGACCACCTTTTGAAGAAAATTTGATTATAGTTATAATTAAATCCCAGCAGATTTTACTAACTTGCCGAAATGTCAGGTTGAGTCAATGAACTGTATTTGGAATGAAATGGAAAATACAATTATAATTATAAAATGTATAAAATAATTTTAGTTATTTTCCCACTGTGGCATCTAACAACTAATGTAAACTCAAACTGATATGTCAAATATATTTGTTCAGAGAAAGTTTTGTTTTCTTCCTGAAACAGTTGAAAACAGTTTAAGTTTAAAACAGGAAAACAGTAGCCATCAAATGACAAATGAGATTTTGTTCATCTGATAATTAAAAGCACATTTCATGCTTTAGAAGTTGTCCAACACTAAACTCTTTGTACTTATCATTTTTTTTTACTTAAGTTTTGTTGGATATTCCACAAAAAAAATAAAATAAAAAAAAATAAATGCAGACAAGCACCACGGAGAGCTAAAAGATTGACTGAGGACCGATCCACATGAGAGCCTCTTTGAACCAGATTCCTACATTCACTTAGGTATGCAGATCCACTCCCACCTCTTTCCTCAGCACCCTACTCTCCATCTTCTCATTGCTTTCCTTCATCTAAGCCTCCCCCTCATTAAAAGTCTTAATTGTCTCGTTCACACCTGCTCATGCAGTGGCTCATTTGGGACAAACTTCCACCACCAGAGCAGATTTTCTCATCAGCTATAGGTTCACTCTGGTGCACATTGTCCTTCACTCAGCTACAGGGCAAAACAATAATCTGAGATTGTGCGTTATTGTGCGTTGATGAACACAACTCCAATTCAATTCAGCTTATGAATATAGCACCAAGTCACAACAGAAGTCGTCTCAGGGCACTGTACATTCACATACATTATAAAAGTTAATTAATAAAAGTTGCCTAAGGAAGCCGGCAGATTGTGTTGAATCTTCACTATGTTGCAGTCTTCCATCCTAAGCAAGCACATTGGAAACAGTGGAAAGGAAAAACGTTGGTTACGTATTGTAACCCTAGATTCTATGAGTGTAGGTGTAGCCCTTTAAGCCACACCTATTGGGTTCATCCCTGTGCTTCGTGCCAACGTTGAAAACTTCTAGTCCACGCCCACCTGCCGTGGGCCCACGCCCTTGGCCCATAAAAGCCCCTCCCGACTGAGGAACTGCTCCCAAAAGGCATTACAAAAAATGTTTCAGCCAATGAGAGCCAGTGAGGCCTCAAGGCTTAAAGGGCTACGCCTACACTCATAGAATCGTGGGTTACAATATGTAACCAACGTTTTATTTCCTGTAGGCATAGCCTTTTGAGCCACACCTATTGGGCTAAAGGCAGAGCAGGATATGGTCCATTTTCATTCAACCTTTATTTGTATAGGCTAGCCTCGTTGAGCCACAGGGACTCATTTACAAGAGGGACCTGTCTCACTCACACCCAGGGCCAATTTAGAGTTAACAATCAGCCTAACATGCATGATTTTTGGACTGTGGGAGGAAACCGGAGCACCCGGAGAAAACACACGCATGCACGGAGAGAACATGCAAACTCCACCCAGAAAGGCCCCCGGACCGGGATTTGAACCGGGGACCTGCTCGCTGAGAGGCAGCAGCTCTACCAGTTGTGCCACCGTGCTGTCCATGCCTCATTGGGTCTGACTGAAACCAAAACCAACCTGGCAACTGCAACCCTCAATAAGTGTGAATAGCAGGTGAACAACCTGATTAACTGATGGGGAAATAATACGTTTATTCATAACAGAATCAAAAAACAACTCCAAAAGCACATCTGACTTGACAAAGCGTTTGAACTGTAATACCTATCAATAAAATCATAAACATCCATCCATCCATCCATCCATCTTCTTCCGCTTATCCGGGGTCGGGTCGCGGGGGTAGCAGCCTAAGTAGGGAGGCCCAGACTTCCCTCTCCCCAGCCACTTGGAGCAGTTCCTCCGGGGGAATCCCAAGGCGTTCCCAGGCCAGCCGAGAAACATAGTCCCTCCAGCGCGTCCTGGGTCTTCCTCTGGGTCTCCTCCCGGTGGGACATGCCCGGAACACCTCACCAGGGAGGCGTCCAGGAGGCATCCTAACCAGATGCCCGAGCCACCTCAACTGGCTCCTCTCGATGTGGAGAAGCAGCGGCTCTACTCCGAGTCCCTCCCGGATGACTGAGCTTCTCACCCTATCTCTAAGGGAGAGTCCAGCCACCCTGCGGAGAAAACTCATTTCAGCCGCTTGTATCCGAGATCTTGTTCTTTCGGTCATAACCCAAAGCTCATGACCATAGATGAGGGTGGGAACGTAGATCGATCGGTAAATTGAGAGCTTTGCCTTTTGACTCAGCTCTCTCTTCACCACGACAGACCGGTACAGCGCCCGCTTCACTGCGGACGCTGCACCTATCCGCCTATCGATCTCACGCTCCAGTTTTAAAATCATAAACAACTGTCATTTTATCAATATTTCATAAACAACTGTGTCATTTTATCAATATTTTTTATTGATAACAAAAAAAAACCTGCTGCAACCCCGAGAAACGAATTTGTCAAAGAGGAACTGGAAACATTCTGTAAATAATTATTTAGTTTGTAGCAGGTCGCTTTCGTAAATGAGCCCTCGAAGCTCAATAAGATTTACCTGACTAAATAAAGGTTGAATGAATGAATGAAAAATAGAAACAGGTGAATGGAGTGGCAGACGACCAGGAGGTCGCAGAATTGCACAGAGACGCCACTGAGCAATGCTATGGAATTCACCATCCCTTGAGTGGAATGAGCTCTGATACCGTCAGGAGGCTGTAAACCAGAGGAATTGTAGGCCTGGGAAATGGCCTCATACAACCAGTGTGACAACCGCTGAGAGGTCAAGGGCTGACCCTGAGAGCATCCTCTGAAATGCACAAAGAGCCTATCAGATTTACGTGTCGCAGCTGTGCGATTCACATAACACCTGAGGGCTCACACTGGGCAAAGTAAATGCAAATGCTCTTCCTCTGAGTTGGCATGAGGAGGAAGGCAAAAACCGTCCAATGTGATGATCCTGGACCTGAATGAACTCGTGATGACCTTAGGTATAAACACCAGATTTGGCCTAAGTTCAGCAGAGCTTCCATACCCTTGAATCTTCATGAAAAAAGGAGAAACAGACAGGAGAGATCACTCACCCTTTTTGTTGATGCTAAAGCCAACAACAGAGCTGATTTGATAATAATTTTAGTGAAACTTCATTCAAAGGCTCAAAAGGATCCTTAATTAATGAATTCAACACTAACTAAGTCCCATTTAGCTCTCCCAGGTCTAAGCCCGCTCCACAGCGGGCATGACGTCATGCCTATAAATAGACTATTCAAACAACGCACACATGTGAAGTGTTCCATTCAGGTCTGTTGGACAGCAGAGACTCCAAACTTTATGAAAGTAATGTTTTTATATTGATTTTGTTTTGTATTTACTTCAAAATACAACCAGAAATATGACAGATAAATGCTACCATATTGTTAGGTGCATGTTACTTGTGTGTAACGCAATCAAGTTGATGATTTATTACCAAAAAGTCAATGAATTCAAAATGAAACTCATATTTCGGATTTCCATGAACACAACATATTTGTTCTCAACCAATCAGAAACATTTTTTCCTCCATCTTGTCTCCTGATCGGAAAAATACAGAAACTGTGTTTAGTGGGGGGAAGAAAACCCACCACTGTTTACAGGTCAGTGTTTAGCTGTTTTATTTGTTTTTTTTGATGTATTAGTCTGCATTAGTGTGTGTGCAGAGTTTTGTAGTAGGTTTGTGGTGTGTTTGTCAGAATGAAAGGGGGGAAAAACACAGAGAATTTGTGAGGAAGATACTTGTTTTGACACATAGTGTAAATAGTGGTAAATACTAGTAAAAAATGCATGGGAAATTACCCAGTTTATGATGTAAAATTATGTATACTAATTTGTTTTTTACTAAGTTTTTACATAAATTCTTAAAGTATACCAATGAAATTTTCATTTTAGGCTGTCAAAATGGTTTGTTAAATATTTTTGTGAATTTCATAGTAAACATATCAATATTTTACTAACACAGATTTCATTTTTTATGTTATTTTTGCTCCAATGTGATAATGCATTTTGTCAAAATGAAACTAAGACTGTGGAATCATGAAGCTGAGGTTGTGCTGAAAAAGATGATACCAAATAAGGCAAGTTAAATAGTTTTTATGATGAAAATGTAAGGGTAAATTCAAAATTATACCAAAATGGACATTTAGACCTCAGACCTGTTAGGGCCAGGGAACGAGAAACTGGCCTGAGACGGCGTGTACCCTTTAAAAAACGTTTCATCAGGGGATGATTAAACATTGTTCTATCATTAAACCCTTCATGACACAAATAAATTGCTGCAGCATACATTTTAATGGTGCTGAAGGCCAGATTTATTTCCAATAACATTTGTAAATATGACAAAATGTGGCGCAGATGACATGAACACGGGTCCAGCTGTTTTTCTATGCACCAACGCTGAAATGCAGCCCATTTTGATGCATACAGTAAACAGCAATTGTAGACTGTGCACGTGAACACTGAATGGTTCCAATAACATCCTTAGAAAACCTGAGGTTCCCTTTCAGTCTGTTCTCTCAGTCCAACATACTTGCTATGGGAATTGCGCCCCCGCACGATTACCTGAAGGAATATACTCACGCCTTTACGGCTAGGGACGTCATCGCCGTAGCAGAGGCCCCACCCTCTAGGTACTTAAGAGGCTTACGCCCCTCAATCTTTCTCTTTTTTGCCCTTCACCTCCTTAAACCTGAACTACCTCTTCGCAGGATTTCTCTGTTGCTTCGTCGTTCAACCTGAGGTGAGCTTGCTCCCTGCACAGAGCGCACAGATAATTATTCCTACGTACTACTGGACTAGCGAAAGCTAGTCCGACACTTTTATCTTAACCCCGAAGTATTTTTTTCTCCTCTCTCTACAGATTGCTTCACTCGACGGCGCTAACTACGCCACAAGAAAAAAGCTACCTCGCTAACTCCTAGCGAGCTAGCCAGCGAAAGCGACGCGACGGAGGAGACATTTCAAGAAAAAAGATTCTGGAAGGACTTGCTCGCCTCATCTCGGACATGCCTCCGGAGAAAGGAAAACGAAAGGCGAGACTTCCAAGGAAAACCAACGGGACGGCGAGCCCAACTTCGCGCGCCTGTCCCAGCGGATGTGGCTTTTCCCTCGCAGCAACGGACACCCACGAGGCCTGTCCAGTCTGCCTGGGAATGCTTCATGCAAAAACAGCACTGGATACGCCCGACTTTTGCCCATATTGCAGCTTCATGATGGACGCGGTGCTACGGCATCGGTTTGACCTCGTCGCCAAAGCCATGGGCGCTTTAGCAACAACAGCGGACGCGGACACCACCGAGCCCCTCACTCCCATGCCGGAGTTAGAGAACATGGCTCTACATGACAGCACACGTGTCGAATGGGGCGACAGCCCTGACATGCTGGCTACTATGGTGGACCTAACAGTCGAGTTCGACACCTGGGGCATGATGAACGAGGACGAGATCTCGATTTCAGCCTCGGGCAAATTTTCAACGGAGGAGGCGGACGTGGAACTGGAGGATCAGGGTGAAGATCTCTCCCAGACCCCGGTACCTGTGCTCCCAGAAACTGACTTTTCCATCCCTGCTCTGTTCGACTTGTGCCACAGAGCAACGGACGCGCTGCATATCCCATGGCCTGAACCTAAGCCTCGCCAACAGGTCACGAGGTTGGCAGGAAACTATTTTTACTCGAAGTAGCAGGCCGCCACGAGACAAAAGATGCCCGTGTTCCAGGACATCCTCATGGAACTAACTCGCACCTGGACTCAACCAAGAGCCCCTATGTTCCTTCCCCTCTCATAGTTCCTCGACATAGACAGGATGGATGAAGTGGGAATAGCTAACGTGTCTCAGATTGAGGACACATTAGCGTCTCACCTGGCTCCTAAATCATCAGGAACAAAACCAACTCTTCCCAGCAAGGCTTGTCGAGCCTAAGTGTCTCTACTCAAGAAATGCTACAGGACTCAGGGACTCGCGGCACGCGCCATGAACGTGTCCGTGTTAATACAGGCTTACCTAGCGAAAAAGCAGCAAATGCTCCAAACAACAACCGACAGACAGGCGGCTTCTGAATTGCTGGATGAAGCCCGCAGAGCAACAGACTTTGTGCTCCGTATGATGGGGACAGCTGCTGTTGCATAGGGCAGGGGAATAACGGAAGTGGCCATCGCAATCTGCCACCTCTGGATGACTCTGAGAGATCTCCCGGAGGGACAAAAGGTGCCTTTTCTCCACCACTCGATAGAGCCGACGGGATTGTTTGGTAAAGCTTTGGAGCGAATTCAGACCAAGCTGGACCAAAGACGCAGACAGGCGGAAGCTCTCCGGGTGGGCATTCCCCGGAGAAGCTTCGCCCCCCAAGGGAGTCTGCTGGAAGCAGACCTGCGCAGTCTCGGCACCACTCGGCAACGCGTGCCCCACCGCAGAAGCGGCCAGCATACGAGGAGGAGCCCAGGCAGAGACCCCCGCCGGGCCCACCTCGTACCGAGCATGCATGGAGCAAAAACAGGTTTGTCCCCCGCCAGGCGACCAAGCACAGGGCCTCCTCGGCGAATCGTGACAACAGACAAAAACGTGCCTGATGAACCAGGTCCACGTTTCCACGTTACACAATCACCCATCCATGTGGTAACGGGAATGATCCCTTCATGTCCAGACTTTACTTGTAACACGGTACAAAAAGCTGGTTTATTTACAGCATGCACAAATCTGAAAGTTATGTACCATAACTCATGTTCCCTGAAGGAAGAGAACGAGGTGCACCATACTTGCTATGGGAATATCGTCCCCACGCGATTACCTGAAGGAATACATTCACGTCTTTTACGGCAGGGTGCGTCACCCCGCGCCAGAGGTACCACCCTTTAGGTACTTAGGCGACTGACGCCCCTCCATCTTCCTCGAAAATTTGCACTTCACCGAACTTTCAGCATTGAAAAGGGCCAGCTATGTTGCACCTCGTTCCCTTCTTTCAAGGAACATGAGTTATGGTACATAACTTTCAGTTCCCTTTCAGTTTGGTCTCTCGATGTAACATACTTGCTATGGGAACGTAATACGTTCACGTCCTTGAAATGCTCAGTAAAATGCCTGTTAGTGTGAAAAACGTCTGCCATTGACCAGAGGGCATCTCAAAGCTACTTTCTATTGTGTATTAGAAAGAACAGCCTGAGTGATGTCACACGTAGTAACATCCAAACTGTAGTACTTTGCAAAAGTGTTTAAAGAGCTCCAGTTCGCAACAGCACAAATGTATGTATATGACACGCCCTTGAACAATGACCAGGAAGTGGCCAAGCCCCTGGTTGAGTGAGCATGGACTCCAGGGGGCACTTGTTGACCTTTGCTACCGTAAGCCCTCTTGATGGCCTCTGTCACCCAGTGTGAGAGACGTTGGCTGTGTCTCAATTCAGGGGCTGCATCCTCATGAGTGCGCATTTGTCGGCCGCATACGTCATTGCCCCGCGCGGAGGACTGTCCCAATTCGAAGACTCCTCCTCATGCGGCCGAGGAATGCGGCCTACTTCCTGCCGAAATCGAAGGATGCATTCGTGAATCCTTCAAGACGGAGGCTATCCCAGAATTCATAGCGCCAGCAGAGATTTCGCGGGGGGGGGGTGGGGGACTTTCTGCGTGCAGCCGCTGCCTGTTGTTGAGTCATCAGCTCGTTTTAACAACAACCTCAGCGCGAATATTCATTCAACCTTTATTTAGTCATCTCAAACAACCTCAGCTCGAATATATCTCATTAAAATTTAACTACAGAAACGACAAAAAAAAATGTGTTAGCTGAATATACAGTATATTAGTGTTTCTGAGTTTACTGTTTTTGAAGAACTGATAACAAAGCAGCTTATAAGGGGTGATCTGTTAAAACCCAGAGTGGACCTGCGAAATGCAAGTTGTCCAGTAGCTTAGTTGGTAAATCAACCTGCGATTGGTGCAGAGATACTTTTCTCGAAGCTGGTTCGAATCTCACTCGGTACGGTTAAAAATTATTTTACGTTTGTCTTTTATTGGATAAAAAAAAGAAGGAGTTTCACAAACTCCTTCCTTTTAATCTCAGTCCTCATTTTTTTATCCAATAAAAGACAAACGTAAAATAAGTTTTAACCGTACCGAGTGAGATTCGAACCAGCTTCGAGAAAAGTATCTCTGCACCAATCGCAAGTTGATTTACCAGCTGAGCTACTAGACAACTTGCATTTCGTAGGTCCACTTTGGATTTTAACAGATTGCCCCTTATAAGCTGATTTGTAATCAGTTCTTAACAAATAGTAAACTCAGAAACACTAATATATATACATGTATTCAGCTAACTAATATATTTTAGCGGCGTCCCTTCTCTTTCCACACACACCAAGCGGCACACAAGAACTTCCCACCCACTTCAAGAGAACGCCCCACCCACTTCAAGGCCGGCAAACCTGAAGGCTAGACCGTCCCATTTCAGCAGTTTCGCTCAGCCCACCCGGTCTTGTGAGTGCGTGGCCTACTCGGCCCAGCTAGGCTGGGTCCTCATGAGGATGCAGCCCCTGAATTGAGACACAGCCACTGTCTTGATAGGGCCTTTCCTGTAGCAGGTACGGCAAAGCAGACAAACAGTTGGGTTGTTTTCCTCCATTCGGCTGTCCTCTGCATGTAGGTGCCCAAAGCCCTCACTAGGCAGAGAGCCTGTAGCCTTTCCTGTTCCTTGGTAAGGACAGGAGCAGGTGGAAAGGAGGAGAGATCAAAGTCCAGACTCTTATGGTTCAAGGTCAGGACCTTGGGAGTATGTGTAGGATTAGGCCTTAGTGTGACCTTTGACCCTTCAGGGGCGAATCTGGTAACATTGGGTGTACAGATAATTTATGGAGGTCACCCACGCGTTTCGCCGAGCAAAGAGCCAGGAGAAGAGCAGTTTTATAAGATAGAAGATTTATCTTAATCTCGCTCAGAGACTCGGAATGGTGGGTCGCAAAGAGCCCCCAAGACCAGACCAAGATCCCAACAAGGGGTCAAGGTCCTATTTGGTGGCCTAGTTCGAAGCACAACCTTCATATATTTCATTATGATTGGGTATGCTTCAGGGGTCCTGTGTCCCCAGCCCTCGTGACAGGCAGAGATAGCTGTAAGAAACACCTTAATCGTTGAATAGGAACGACCCTTTTCCAGTCAATCCTGAAGGAAGGTTAAAAGTTGAGCTAAGTCACAAGCATAAGAAATAATATTTCTTTCTGAGAACCAGGCTTTGAAGATGCGCCCTTTCTGTGCATATAGAGATTGTGTTGACCCGGCACAAGCATTTTGTATAGTTATCACCACGTTCACAGGCAAACCCGACGCCATCAGTCTGTCTATTTCGGCTAACGGGCTGGAATTAATTCCAGAACCTGGCCTAAACAGCTGGGCTGTGACTCCCTGTGTGAGACTTTGAGAGTCCACCAAGTTGGGAAGTGGGCCTCCACGTTGATGAGTTAACAGACTTCTCTGACCGAGTCTTCTCAAAGACAGATTGAGGGCCAGTTTACACGGCGCGTATTTTGAGTGTAACCGCTACTTTCTCTTTGCGACTTTGCTTATCGCCTACACGACGCTGCTGGCCCCCCTCGATGACACCGATACTTTTCCTGACCCTGCTCTCAAGGTGGAACTTTTTCGCTGACCCCCCGCTGATAATGTAAACATCTCCCGTGGAGCTTTTGTGTCAACCACATGCGCGCAGCCCGCATGCGCGTGGACAGTCTGACATTTCACGTGTCACGTTGCAAAATATAACAGTTTAACAATAATAAACAGTATTTATGTTGGCGTGGGAGATGTAAATTTATCTGAACTACAGTATCTATCTGGACTCGTTACATTTTTTAAACAGTGCGTAACGTGCTGTGAAAATGAAGACACCAGGTTTATTATTTATTTATTTATTTATTCAGCACCAAAGTTTAAACACAAACACTGAGAATTAAACTGAACACACTATTAAAACACGTGAACCGAACTGTAACTACGTTAATGAACTGGACTCTTGCTGTGTTTTCATCTGGACCCATCAGAACCGCGCCGAACCGTCTGCCTGCTGGAGCGACAGCTTCTCCACCTGGCAGAAATAAATAAATAAATAAATAAAAACTCAGTTGTTGTGTGATCAAAGTAAACACAAGCAAACATTATAT
>JBBPBX010066999.1:7547-19521 GCA_038048925.1 Garcialebias charrua
AAATGTACAGTGCTAAAGTAAACTTAAAAGTAAAGTACTAAGTATTTTTATCGGAAGCTCCGTGGTTCCATTTCATCCCTCCTGACTGCCAGAGGGCGGTGCTGAAAGCACGGAATATTCCCTTCGCGCATGCGCTGTTCAAGTAATTATATCAACAATGTCACACAGGTGTGACCGGATAAGCAATCAAGAGGCTAGATAGCCTAGCGTTATCTGTTAATTCAGTCCTTTTTTCTTCTCACGCGCGTTCGATCCAAGGCTACAGGCCTTTGGATTTTCTTTCTTGCCGTCGCTGGAGGCCCAACTGCCTGTTGGCTCGACTGCCTGTTGGCCGGAGCAGTGTGTTCACCCTCCGTGGGCCACAACGGTTTAACCTATATTAAGGTATTTTCATTGGGCTACGGTGGCTTCGCCCCTCTCCCAAACCACAGTGTTGCTGATGTGGTTCAACACTGGTGAGTAAATTTTACTTATTCGCGGCTCCGCCGCTCGTAGCGGCTTAGTCCGCCTCGGTGGAGGGTACCGTGTGATAGGGCTAGGCGATATACCGATATTTTAAAAATATCGAGATAATTTTTTTCCGCGATATAAGTTGAGACTATCTCGATATAAACGGTATAAGTTCTATACTTGAAAATCCTCCTGCTGTCTTCTTTCTCCCACTCGCCTCCCTCCCTCTCCTTCACTGAACACAAACCCAGCCCCTCAGCGGCCCCCCTCCTTCCTGCCTGAAGGAGGACGGAGACTTTCAGCACAACAAGTAAACACGGCAGATATGAAGAGCCGCTAGCTGCTGAGGGGAAAAAACAATGTTCTTTCTGAGCTAGTTTGGATTTAAATTGTCAGATGAGGGCAAAAAATGTATTTTTGTAGACAATGCTGAAAATAGTCCCAACGAAAGGTCGGAACTACAAATCTTTTTCACCATTTAAACAGCGACGTGGAGCATGAACCGCATGTTTTTACAGCCTTCTGCTTCCTTAAACAAACCACAGGTCCAAGCTCATATAGCCATGCGTGCACCGCAGAGCTTTATGAGAGGAGCAGAGAGAGGTGGAGACATTAATAAATCAGCAGTTTATCATATCTCTAAAGACATGGTCCTTAGCGGCTAACAAGATGGCTAACGCTTTAGCCGTCTTCTTCCACAGCTGAGACTGACCATGTCTTTAGCGATATGATAAACTGCTGATTTATTAACGTCTCCACCTCTCTCTGCTCCTCTCATAAAGCTCAGCACGGCTAAATGAGCTCGGACCTGTGGTTTGTTTTAAGGAAGCAGGCTGTAAAAACACTCGGTTCATAGTTCTGAGTGGAGGCTCACTTTACTGCAGTTCACAAACACACAGACTAACGTGAAAGCACCTTTCTATCTTATCAATACACTCAAAGCTCTTTACAACACAATCTGTGTCCTCATTTACCCATTCATACACTGTACTAGATCTGTACAAAGAATAATCAGTACTTTATCACATTCATACACTGATGGGACACACATCAGAGGTAATGGGAGGTTCAGTGTCTTGCCCAGGAACACTTCAGCATGTGACTGCTGGTGGAATCAAACCCCCAGCTCTCCCATTCGAGGAGACTGCTCTAGCCTCTCAGCCACAGCCGTCCTCAGCTGAAGAGGATTATTATTTAATATGTGTAAATAAATGTCTAAAAAATAAAGTAATGTATGTAAATAGTTTATTTTTTAGATATTTATTTTGTAGAGTTACAGCTGTTTGTTAATAAATGTTGCTGTGTGACAACTGGGACGAAGCTTTGACTCAGAAATATTTTTTGTTATTCTTTTATGTAAAGAAAATTATATTGAGATATATCGCAATATATCATAAAAATATTGAGATATGAATTTTGGTCCATATCGCCCAGCCCTACCTTGTGATAACGTGAGTAGTCTTTATTTTGCCTTGACTGCGGTTTTGTTGCCATTGTTGTGGCTCTGTCCGCTTTTAGGAGGCAATTTCCACGTGAGGACAACACGTGGGTAAATATTACTACTTTATTGTGTAGCCAGCTGTGTTCTGGTCTTGTTTATGTTGAGAAGGCGAGCGTTCACGCACCTTCCGTAACCTATTCATAAACGCTTCTACCGAAGTTTGTTGTGTAGCCAGCTGTGTTTCTGGCCTTGTTTACCTTAAAGGACAACACCCACCGTGACAGTAACAATTCACCATATTGGACAATTACTGTAGTAGAATATGATGTCTATTTTCATTTTTGCATTTGGGCCAGGCTAGTGTAAAAAAACAAACAAAAAAACAACAGAGTCCCGGAAACATCCGGAAACCCGGCCGAAGATTGCCGAAGTCCGGAATGACATAAATAAAGGATCCCGTCAGAAGGCAGGAGTGAGTTTGCGATAGAGGTTTATGAGAGTAAGAGTTAAAACTGCAGTTAAACTATACGTGGATGCGCAATCTCTAAATATTTCCTGGTGCAGTTGTGGGTTCAGGACCAGCGCTCTGTTTTTATTTATTTTTTAGAACTTTTTAACAAGATATAACACCGTTGCGGTTAAAGCTGTTGGCTACATTTTAATTCTGTACTCCCGACCTGTCACGGGAAGAGAAAAGCCAGCCGGCAGCTTCATGAGGAAATTAATGAATTTGTCGCAAGCGAGCGAATAGTGTCCTACGTGGATGCGCAATCTCTAAATATTTCCTGGTGCAGCTGGGTACAGCTGGACCAGCGCTCTGTTTTTATTTATTTTTTAGAACTTTTTAATAAGATATAACACCGCTGCAATAATGAAGCTACGTTGATGCATGCTTGTTATAACTGCATGCATTCAAGTCGGAAACTTCAGTGACGTCAATGCCCAGATATGGAGAGGGGCAGATTTTCCCGGAGCTGCGGCTAAAATCTGCTATAAATCATGAAATAACACATTTAGCGTTATTTCTCTACAATATAAATAAACGTTCCTGTTTCATTATTTAATTAACTACTAAATATTAATGGCGATGCAATTTGAAAACATGGTGGGTCATGGACTTTAAGAAGGCGAGCGTTCGCGCACCTTCCATAAACTATTCGGTTGGGTTGAGCTAGCGGTGCTAGTCCCTTTGAGTTTGACCTTGTTTTTGTTGGTGAAGGCTAGTGTTAGCACCCGCTCCCAATTCACTTGTCGCCAACCTTGTAAATGGTTCTGAGCTAACGGTGCTAGTCTCCTTTGATTTCTTGGCCTTGTTTGTTATTGGTGAAGGCTAGCGTACCGCACCCGTTCCCTATTCACTTTTCGCTAACCTCACAAACGGTTGGTTTGAGCTAGCGGTGCTAGGCTCTCTGGATTTTGGCCTGGTTTTTTATTGGTGACGGCTAGCGTTTCTCGCACCCTCTCCCAATTCCCTTTCACCAACTTCATAAACGGTTGGGCTGAACTAGCGGTGCTAGTCTAGGTTTTGGCCTTGTTTTTTAATTGGTGAAGGCTAGCGTTTCTCGCACCCTCTCCCAATTCACTTTGCCAACCTCATACACAGTTGGGCTGAGCTTCTGTTGGTGAAGGCTAGCGTCCGCGCACCCTCTCCCACTTAGCTTTTATTGGTGAAGGCTAGCGTCTGCGCACCCTCTCCCAATTCACTTTTTGCCAACCTGGTTCTCTATTGGTGAAGGCTAGCATCCGCGCACCCTCTACCAATTCATTTTTCGCCAGCCTGGTTCTCTATTGGCAGTGGTGGGCAACGCTAATGAAAAAATTAGTTCCACAACTTCTAAAGCGCTTATTAATTTTTTTAGGTCCACAATTTCAAAAGCACAAATGTCTTATGAAAATTAGGGGAAGCTAATTTAAACCGCTATTTATATTCAATATTGTTTCAAAAAACAAATAGTAATTTATTTTTGTTGCGCAACCGAAAAATAAATTAAACCAATTCCAAAATTCTATAGGCAGTCAACAGATTTAATGAAAAGTAACTAAAATGATCCTAAGAGGATGAAATTACAAAAATCAAAGGATTTATTTAATACTTTACGTACATATATTCTATTCGGCCACGA
The DNA here is from genome assembly GCA_038048925.1 of Garcialebias charrua. Classification (NCBI taxonomy): domain Eukaryota; kingdom Metazoa; phylum Chordata; class Actinopteri; order Cyprinodontiformes; family Rivulidae; genus Garcialebias; species Garcialebias charrua. Next base: position 11,562 of record JBBPBX010066999.1, read on the forward strand.
AATTAACAAAAAAGAGAATGATCTTTAANAGAGTGGCACCTGCTGCAGCCCCAAGATGGCCGCCAATCATCCACAGCTGACGGTCATCCACCTGACGAGTTCCACCTCTACTTAAGGCTGCAGTCGGGTTCTACTCTTCGCTGAAGCATTTTATGCCACACATGGTATTTATGCTTCTAGCCAGTTTGTGAGTACACATTTGAGAGAAACTTACCATTTGCTTGTTGTGTTCTCAGCCCTCGGATTCTCCTGGTTCCAGCTCTCTGCTCGTCGTGCTTTGCCCTCCAGCCACTTGCCTGCCTCACTCGACCTCTGGGACTCCATCTCAAGGACATTAGGACACTCTGGAATCATCCTCCTCTTTTCATCCGTAAGGAAACAACAAACAAACAAAAGCAATTACCCTGGAAGAACTTTCTGATCAAACCCATCTGACTGTCCTCTTTTCATCTTCCAGGAAATCCAGAGGACCCTTGTACATTTGTAAATAGATATTCCCCACTGTAAATAAATAAATACTGTATCTGACTGTCCTCTTTTCATCTTCCAGGAAATCCAGAGGACCCTTGTACATTTGTAAATAGATATTCCCCACTGTAAATAAATAAACACTGTTACTTTTGCACCTTTTTGTCTTGTGTCGTTCTGGGTCTCGTTACCAACTGGGTTACCTTTTGAGATCATAACAGTTAATGCTTCAGCCAAAACAAAACCCAGAACGAGACCATGAACGCACAAGCTTCCTCCTCGCAGGCCACAAGCCAGACTTCAGTAGAGGGGATGCTAAAACAAGTATTGAGTCAACAACATAAGACCCAAACTGACATGCTAGTACTCGGAGGTATGGTTAACACAATACAGAAGAAACTTGCTATTTTTCCTCCCACAGCTCCTGCTGCCACCTCAGACTCAAACTCACCCAGCACCAGTTCAAGCAATAACTCTCCTTCTCCTCAACAGTTACTGGTTAAACCATCTGAACTCTTCTTAGGAGACCCAGCGTTGTGTGAGGGTTTCCTCCTACAGTGCAAACTCGCCTTCAAAGGAGCTCCTCAACTTTATTCCACGGACATCACTAAAATAACTTATCTGAACAGTCAGCTTTCAGGTAAAGCCCTCCAGTGGGCATCTTCTTACCTCCACAAACATGATATGGACTCTGTGTCATTCGACCAGTTTCTGAACGAGTTCCGCAGGATTTTCCAGCTCTCTGCTCGTCGTGCTTTGCCCTCCAGCCACTTGCCTGCCTCACTCGCCCTCTGGGACTCCATCTCAATGACTTCTGGAATCATCCTCCTCTTTTCATCCATAAGGAAACAATAAACAAACAAAAGCAATTACCCTGGAAGAACTTTCTGATCAAACCCATCTGACTGTCCTCTTTTCATCTTCCAGGAAATCCAGAGGACCCTTGTACATTTGTAAATAGATATTCCCCACTGTAAATAAATAAACACTGTTACTTTTGCACCTTTTTGTCTTGTGTCGTTCTGGGTCTTGTTACCAACTGGGTTACCTTTTGAAATCATAAGACAAAGTGCAACTGAAATCAAAGCTTAAATAAAAACAAGTGATAAAATCAAGTAAAATCAATGATAAAACAACAAAAATCAATAATAAATCAATTAAAACAAATGATAATATCAACTAAGATCAAAGATAAAATCATGTGGAGGCAGAGTAGGCTCGCTTAAAAAGAAAGGTATTTAAGCCTTGTTTAAAGTCAACCAGTGACTGTGGAGCTCTCAGGTAGTCAGGGAGGGAGTTCCATAGGCGGGGGGCAGCCACACTGAATGCCCATCTCCCATGGTCCTTAATTTGGTTTGTGGAATGTGAAGGAGATTACTGTTCTGTGATCGTAGAGACCGGGTGGATGAATATGGTGCAAGAACGACTGAGAATCTTCACCAGCATGGTGCAAGAATGTCCTTTAGATAATCAGGTGAAGTTCCATGTAAGCATTGGTGTGTAATGAGAGCAGTTTTGTAATGAATTCTGTAGGTGACAGGAAGCCAATGGAGGTTATGGAGAATGGGAGTAATATGTTCAAATTTACGAGCTCTCAATAAAATCCTTGCTGCACTGCTTTGAAATATTGAAGCTTCTGAAGGTTTTTGCCAGGGATTCCAATAAACAGGGAGTTGCAGTAGTCGAGCCTGGAGGAGACAAAGGCATGAACGAGTTTCTCAGCATCAGAAAAAGTTAGAGATGGGCGAAGTTTGGAGATGTTTCAAAGATGGAAGAAGCAAGTTTTAAACAGATGCTTAATGTGATTTTCAAATGTAAGATGAGAGTCTATTTTTATTCCAAGATTTGTAACAGAGGTGGAGAGGGGGATGTCTTGTCCAGAAAAGGAAATTGTTGTTATACAGGTGGTCCCTGACTTAAGAGCGCTCTGACCTACGATCGCCCGACTTTACGAGAGCTTCCACGAACCAAACTACCGACTTGCTAGCTGCCGTTCCGATTTTGCAAGAGAACAACATTAGAAAGCGTTGTTCCAAGATACGAGCGAATGTTCCAGAGTTACGAGAATTTACCGTTAGAAACTATTGCTCCAAATAACGAGATGAAAATTCAGGGTTTACGAGAAAACTCCGTTAGAAACCATTGTTCTGTTTTACGAGAACCGAGTGTTCGTGCTGACGGCTGAATGTCATGTTTCGAAGGGGAGTTTGGGGCAGGAGGTGGAGTGGGGGGGGGGTGGAGGAGGGGGTTGGTTTCGGGGGGGATGGGCGATGGTTGGTTTCGGGTTGGGGGATGGGCGATTTAACCATGCACCTGCACTGGACTTGGACTGGACATGCACACTGCACATGGCGGGCACGCTGTGGTGGGTGGGGTGGGGGGGGGGGTATGTTTCGCGTGACAAATGGAAAAGTACAGCAGCGGAAGGTTACATAGGCACTACTTTACTGTACCCCCACCCCCAAAAAACAAAGGCGGAGTGATTTCATCAGGTACTACATAAGCGAACAGCGCAAATGCAGCCGCGTGGGTTTACAGTTTGGCGATTACAGAGAGAACATTGAGCATTTGGTTATCATTGTTAGCATTGTTAGCAGCATCTCATTAGCATTTAGCATTCTTGGAAGCATGTCTGCAAAGCGAGGAGCTTCTTCTGCTGGTGCGAGCGCACCTAAAAAGCGTAAGGCCATCCCGCTAGAGCAGAAGCTGGACACCATCCAACGCGCGCAGAGGGGAGAGTCGACGTCCTCCATCTGCAAAGCTCTGAACCTGGTGAGTTCCACCGTTAGCATGACTCGTAATGGCGGAACGTGAACGCTTTTTAGCGAGACTCGTAATGGCGGAACGTGAGCGCTTTTTAGTGAGTGTTCTAGTCGCTGCACAGATGAAGACTCGTAATGGCGGAACGTGAGCGCTTTTTAGCGAGTGTTCTAGTCGTTGCACAGATGAAGACTCGTAATGGCGGAACGTGAGCGCTTTTTTTAGCGAGACTCGTAATGGCAGAACGTGAACGCTTTTTAGCGAGTGTTCTAGTCGTTGCACAGATGAACACCGTAATAAGCACCTTAATAAGCATGCAGCGCACGGCAAGCGTCTGTTAGTTAACGACATTTTATTTTTTATTTTAGGTCAGTTCCATAGTCAGCACCATAAAGGCAGACCGCGAGCGTATTTTAGCTAGCGTGAGAGGAGCTGCCCCAATGAAGTCCACGGTGATAACGAAGCAACGCACGGGTGTTATCACAGAGATTGAGCGTCTGTTAGGTAAGAAAATGTTATTTAGTAAATTGGAAATTATTTAAGAAATACTATACTGTACCTGGACAGTATTTTTAATATGCACTGTACAGTTAATTTTTTTTTACCTGTGATGTTTGTTTACAGGTGTGCTTTGTTTACCTGAGATGTTTGTTTACAGGTGTGCTTTGTTTACCTGAGATGTTTGTTTACAGGTGTGCTTTGTTTACCTGAGATGTTTGTTTACAGGTGTGCTTTGTTTACCTGAGATGTTTGTTTACAGGTGTGCTTTGTTTACCTGAGATGTTTGTTTACAGGTGTGCTTTGTTTACCTGAGATGTTTGTTTACAGGTGTGCTTTGTTTACCTGAGATGTTTGTTTACAGGTGTGCTTTGTTTACCTGAGATGTTTGTTTACAGGTGTGCTTTGTTTACCTGAGATGTTTGTTTACAGGTGTGCTTTGTTTACCTGAGATGTTTGTTTACAGGTGTGCTTTGTTTACCTGAGATGTTTGTTTACAGGTGTGCTTTGTTTACCTGAGATGTTTGTTTACAGGTGTGCTTTGTTTACCTGAGATGTTTGTTTACAGGTGTGCTTTGTTTACCTGAGATGTTTGTTTACAGGTGTGCTTTGTTTACCTGAGATGTTTGTTTACAGGTGTGCTTTGTTTACCTGAGATGTTTGTTTACAGGTGTGCTTTGTTTACCTGAGATGTTTGTTTACAGGTGTGCTTTGTTTACCTGTGATGTTTGTTTACAGGTGTGCTTTGTTTACCTGTGATGTTTGTTTACAGGTGTGCTTTGTTTACCTGTGATGTTTGTTTACAGGTGTGCTTTGTTTACCTGTGATGTTTGTTTACAGGCCATGGTCTTGAGCCGGAAAAGGGTAGCATGCCCTCTCCGGGTCGGGGAGGAGGTCCTGCCCCAAGTGGAGGAGTTTAAGTATCTCGGGATCTTGTTCACGAATGAGGGAAAACTGGAGCGTGAGATCGATAGGCGGATAGGTGCAGCGTCCGCAGTGAAGCGGGCGCTGTACCGGTCTGTCGTGGTGAAGAGAGAGCTGAGTCGAAAGGCAAAGCTCTCAATTTACCGATCGATCTACATTCCCACCCTCATCTATGGTCATGAGCTTTGGGTTATGACCGAAAGAACAAGATCTCGGATACAAGCGGCTGAAATGAGTTTTCTCCGCAGGGTGGCTGGACTCTCCCTTAGAGATAGGGTGAGAAGCTCAGTCATCCGGGAGGGACTCGGAGTAGAGCCGCTGCTTCTCCACATCGAGAGGAGCCAGTTGAGGTGGCTCGGGCATCTGGTTAGGATGCCTCCTGGACGCCTCCCTGGTGAGGTGTTCCGGGCATGTCCCACCGGGAGGAGACCCAGAGGAAGACCCAGGACACGCTGGAGGGACTATGTTTCTCGGCTGGCCTGGGAACGCCTTGGGATTCCCCCGGAGGAGCTGCTCCAAGTGGCTGGGGAGAGGGAAGTCTGGGCCTCCCTACTTAGGCTGCTACCCCCGCGACCCGACCCCGGATAAGCGGAAGAAGATGGATGGATGGATGGTTTGTTTACAGGTGTGCTTTGTTTACCTGAGATGTTTAATACACGGTCACAAGACTTTTATTAAAAAATAATTTTTATGTTTCTGTAATGTTCAGTACAGTTCATGTTTTAACACACCTGTCTTTTCATGAACAACTTCTAGTCCTTTGGATAGAGGACTGCAACCAGAGGCATATCCCACTGAATTTGATTGTGATGCAGGAGAAAGCCCTCAAAATTTACGAGGATATCAAAGCAGAGATGCGGGAGGGAGTGGAGGTGCCCGAATTCCATGCGTCACGGGGGTGGTTTAATCGGTTCAGACAAAGGGCTAATTTGCACAGCATAAAAATCCAAGGTAAGTGAAACATTTCATCTGTGCTTTAATGTTTAACACAGTGTAACATGTGGTTAATCTTGTCCTGTGTGTGTTTTTTTTTCACCAGGAGAGGCAGCAGGTAGTGATGTGGCAGCAGCAACCGCATTCCCAGAGAAACTAGCAGCCATTAGCAGAGGAGGGATACACACCGCAGCAGGTGTTCAATGCTGATGAGACTGGTCTATTTTGGAAGAGGTTGCCCGACCGCATCTACATCAGCAGGGCGGAAAGAACAGCATCGGGCCACAAAGTGGGGAAAGAGAGGATCACGTTGCTGTTTGGAGCGAATGCTGCTGGTGACTACAAGTTAAAGCCGCTGTTGGTAAATCACTTTGAGAACCCCAGGGCCTTACGGCATATTGAAAAGAAAGATCTGCCGGTGTATTGGGCATTCAACCGTAAGGCCTGGGTTACCCAAGAGATGTTCTCAAAATGGTTTACCCAACATTTCGTCAAGGACGTACAGTGCTACTGCAGACAACAGCGCATTCGCTTTAACATCCTGTTGGTGTTGGACAATGCATCGGGTCACTCCGCATATCTGACTGACCTCAACCAAAATGTGAGGGTGATGTACATGCCACCCAATACCACCTCTCTCATCCAGCCAATGGACCAGGGGGTGATATCGAACTTCGAGGCGTACTACCTCCAGAGGGTCATCCGCAATGCGTTGGAGGAAACAAATAACTCTCCAGAAGTTACGTTGAAGGACTTCTGGAAGAAGTATAACCTACGCCATGCTCTGCGTCACATTGATGAGTCCTGGGATCAGGTGAGGGAGAGCAAACTTAACGGTGTGGAAAAAACTCTGTCCATAGTTTTTTGATCCCTCACTTGAGCCCAAGGACTCAATCACCAGTGTGATCGAGAGTGTGGTGGAGATGAGTAGGAGGATGCACTTGGAAATTGAGGCTGAAGATGTTCGGGAGTTGCTGGCTGCAGAAGGCGAGGAGCTGTCCATTGCGGACCTGCAGCAACTGGAAAGGCACCTAATGGAGGAGGAGCATGAAGAAAGGCCAACCACTCCAGCCAAGGTCTTCACCAGGCAGGCCTTGGCCAAGATCTTTAAGGAGCAGTAGCACGTCTTGGACCAGTTGGAGGCACTGGACGCGGATAGGGAGAGGTTTGCCAGGGCCTCCCGAGCTGTCCTTGACGGTCTGGCTTGTTACCGGCAGATCCTAGAGGAAAAAAAACAGGAGGCCGTGCAAAGCACCATGCTGCAGTTTGTAACGAAGGGCACTGCAGCCACGGGCACTGCAGCGACTCTAGGATCTGCTGGAGCAGCAGAGGAAATGCCATCCACCTCTGCTGCTGCAAGCCAGCCGTCAATGGACATCTCCATCTCCAGCTCCCGCTCAGCTCACCCTCTCCCCAGTGAACATCTCTACGTCCCTCTCCTGCACCTGTCCCCAAAGGTAAAGAAATGTTGCATTTACATTTTGATTTTCTGTTTTCTTTTATGTTACTGCACTGTACAGTTCATTCATCTGTTAACCCACCTGTCTCTGTTCATGTCCACAGACGTCTGCTGCTCCTGCTCCTCCTCCTCCTCTCCACTCCAGTCAGTCAGCCAGCCAGCCTCTGCACCCCTCCCCAAAGGTAATGAAAACTTGCTTTTACTTTTTGATTTTGTGTTTTGTTTTTATGTTGCGTACATACATACAACTGTACAGTACAGTTACATCATCTGTTAACCCACCTGTCTGTGTTCATGTCCACAGACGTCTCCTCCTCTCCAGTCAGCCTCTGCAACACCTACCTTCACTGACCTCCTGCTCATCTCCCCACTAACCTGCACAGCTTCATCATCCAGGTATCGTACAGTAATGAAATGTAAATTTTATTTTGCTTTTCTGTTTAGTTTCATGCTACATTTCATCATCCACCTGTGTCTTGTCATGTCCACAGCATCCCTCCAAAGCATTGTGGAAAGGCCCCCTGGTCCAAACATCAGCACACAAACATCACAGTAAGGACAAGTTCTTTTTGGATGTGTTTAATTTATCTGTAAGCACAACACCTTGCTGTCTGTGTGGTTTCATATGTTTCATTACAGTACGTAATGTTAACTTACAAATTTCTGTTTTCTAACAGTGACACCTGCTACGTTCCCTCCTCTCCTGGGTGCAATGAAATCACACTGACTGAGGTAATGCTCCATGCCTCCTCCATGCCTCCTCCATGCCTCATCCATGTGTCCTCCATGCCTCCTCCATGCCTCCTCCATGCCTCCTCTCCCACATCAACGTGAGGCCTTTTCACAACTTGTGTGTGTGTGTGTGGGGGGGTCTCATCTTTCTGTCTGTAATGTTGACTTCAACATGTGTGTTGTTTG
>JBBPBX010067000.1:0-19521 GCA_038048925.1 Garcialebias charrua
GCTATTTTCCTATTCAATTTTAGTACAGGTAAGGAAGAAGTTTTCTTAACCCCATTCATTTTCTTAATAATTCTCCATACTTCCGCTAACTTGGTTTCTCTTCCAATAGAATTGCAATACTGTCTCCAGCATGCCTTTTTTGCTGCTCTAACAGTCTTCTTAACTATAGCTTGTGCTTTTTTATATTGTAGTAATGTCTCAATAGTATGGTGCTTTCTTATCAATTTAAAGGCTTTATTTCTTTCTCTTATAGCAAGGCTACATTGCTCATTCCACCAAGGAACAGATTTTCTATTTCCTCTACCCCTAGTTTTAGGAATTGAAGTTTCAGCTGCATTAATAATGATAGACACAACCTTTGTATGACACATTTCCACATCACAAAACAAATTCTCATCCAGTTCATTGAATTGAATATCAACTAAATGTCTAAATAATTCCCAATTAGCTCTATTTAGTCTCCATCTTGGAATCTGCTCTTCCTCTTCTTTAATTACTTCTGAACCAATTGATATCCTAATAGGGAAATGATCACTACCCATAGGAAAATCACTCAGCACCTCCCAAGATGTTATTCCAGCTATTGCATTTGATACTAATGTTAGGTCTAAAACACTTTCTAAATTTCTATTACAATCATATCTAGTGGGGCTACCATCATTAATACAAACCAGTGAATGTAATTCAATAAACTCTTCAATTACCAAACCATTTGTGTCTGTATTCAGACTTCCCCATAAATTATTATGTGAATTGAAATCACCACACCATAGAGTCTTACCGTCATTTTGTACGTTTACTTCATTAAGCTCTGGAATGGACAACTTTCTGTTAGCGTTATAAAAATTTATCACAGAAATCTGATCTTTTCCCAACCAAATTTTAATTACTATTGCTTCATGATTCTGGTTAATTGATTCTACTGTATATCTTACTCCAGTTTGTACAAAAGTCGCCACTCCTCCACCTTGTTTGTCCCTCCTATCATTCCTAATTGTTGTATATCCAGGTATTATGAAATCCAATTGGGGCTTGAGCCAGGTTTCTTGAATGCAAATTAGATGAGGTTTATCTATCAAATCAGAAATGTATTTTTTAAACTCTAAACCATTACTAAGTATACTTCTTGCATTCCACTGAAGTAAAATTAACATGAAGAAGAAAGACCACCACTGCATGATGGAGTTTGAGAGGATTGTGTCTCAGTCAGTTTTTCCTTAATTGATTCCCAGCTAACATTTTTACAGTCTAGATATTTTTGAGCTGCCTTCACAATTATTTGGATTTTTTCAGTTTTCTTTTGTGTTTGAGCAGTGCAATTTACAACCTCCACCATGAACAGTACAAAGTCTTCCTTTGTCATGAGTAACGTGTCGTCTTTTACCTTGCAGTTTTCTGTACAATTAGGTCTTATTTTACTTTCTTCTGGTATTTTCTTTGGATGCATCATTGGTTGTGGGGGGACTTTCTTTATAGCTTCTGCATAAGTGACTCCTGTAGTGACTTTGATTTTCTGTATTTCCTCAGCTCTTTTACTTGCAACACATCCCCTATATCCTGAGCTATGTTCACCCCCACAATTGCAGCATTTTAATGGAGTTCCTTCTTTACATTTTCCATATTCATGGTCTCCAGCACATCTCCCACATTTCTGTTTCCCCTTGCATACAGCTGCAATGTGTCCAAACATCTGACATTTAAAGCACCGCAATGGAGGAGGAATAAACGGTCGGACATTATAACTGATAAAGCCCACAAACACTTTGTCTGGCAGACTTTTCTCCTCGAATTTTAACATGATAGAAAAACTATCACTCCTTTCACCATTTCTGTTTCTTATCAGTCGTTTAGTTTTAGTCGTCCAGCTGAACGCTGGGGTCACATTTCTGTCCTGCAGACAGTCTCAGCACTCGTTAAGCCCCGCCCCCTGTCTCAGGTAGGCTCCTGACTCCGCCTCCTGTTTCCAGATGTTGAATGAGTGTCCAGAATGTTTGTAGGTGAGAAGATGAGGATGTTGCTGCTGCTTTGTGCTGCAGAAGAACTCCTGTGTGTGTTTGTTGTTCAGTGTGGACTCAGTGATAGTTTCTTGTCAGGATGTTGGAGACCAAAGTGGATCACTGCTCCTGAAACTCTGAGATCAAAGGATTTATAGCATCTCATGCAGACACTGTTCTAGAAACTTCACATCACTCTCACTGTAACTCTACATGCTGACACACACTGCATTCTGGGCCTTGTTGCATCTGCAGCACAAAAATACAGAAAACTTTACAGTTTACATTGTGGTGAAAGTTGCTCCGGTCACTTTGGAGGCGTGTCCTGTGTTCACTTGTATCAGGTTAAATGGGTTTCAGTTTCCTGCTCTGGTTTGAAACTGGAAATACTCCAAGTCATGAATGAAGCTGGTGTTTAAATGGAGCCTGTGCAGGAACAACAACTTCTTAGAGTTTGTCTTTTTGTGTCCACAGAGACAAAAGACACTCAGAGACTCTGAGAGGAGACCAAGAACGATGAGTCAGCACTTTCTCTGATCCACATGTTTGATTTTCTTCTTCTGTCCACACTAAATGGAGTCTGAACTCACTGAACACGTTCACTTTCATCTCTCCTCAGAGTTTTACATCAAACCAGGTGAGTTCACCTGCAAGTGAAGGACTTTCTGTCTGAGGAGGTTCAGGTTGGGGGGACCAACCACCAGGCTGAGGACCAGAACCGGGCTTTGGATCATTTGCTGCATCAAAATAGACAAAGTTTGATTTTGATTTATTTTCCTGGTTCTGTTAGTCTGCATGGTATTTTATTTTGAAAATCAGTCCCAGCCTTGTCTCAGTGTCTGTTCTTTTCTTGCAGCTCTCAAACTAACTTCATGAAAACTGAGTCCAAACCAAACGTTGCTGGAGAACTGGTTTCAAAAAGGAGAAAGGCCTAAAGATGAGTCAGCAGAAGCTCCACAGCTGCCACCAAAAAGAAACAAACCAGAGTCCTCCCATGATGCTTCATGGCATCAGGTGAGGCGCACGTGCTGAGCGCGCTCTGTGTCACATGTAGCAGCTGCTGTCCAGTGAAGCCTGAAACCTTCAAAACTGCTTCAGCACATGGACACTGACCCCTTCATTCTAACACAAGCCTTTGGAGTTTTTACAGAGAAACAACATGTGAACATGAAGGTCAGAGACAATTCTTGAAGGTCACCACTTCATTCAATGTGTCTGCGCTGAGAGCAGCGTATATGTGTATGTGTGTACATGTACATGCAGAGTATATAGATCTACTGTGAGAGGGTGCTATTTGTAAGACTGAGCTGAATACAGCAACTCAGACTGAGGAAGTCTTTCAGACGAAAGTCGAAATGTTTCTACAGTTTTTTTTTGCTTCGTTTTGTTTTTTGAATGTCCAGAGGACCAGACTTAGATTTTTTAGATTTAAGATTTTTTTTAGATGTAAGATTTGAAACAGATTGTCAAATAAAACTAAAATCAAACTTCCTAAAAATCACTCAGAGCTCCACATTGAAATAATCAAATGTTGTGTTTTCATTTCTAATTTAATCAGAAAACAATGTTTATTTAGGGATGTATATTTTATTTATCATTAATATAATAAATCTAACCTGTGGCTTCCAGTTTCAGGTCAAATGAATTCATTTGAGTCAAACTCATTTTCAGTGAACTCATAATTTCAACATAAGAAATCTGATAAATCTGCTGTAAAACTTGAACACACTCACAGGCCACATGAACCACTTTGTGTTAAAAAGCTCCAGTAAAACCAGTAGAGTCTAAACTAAATGTTTGCATTTTACAAGACGTTACCATCAGAACCATAAAAGAAATGGATCATAGAGCCTCTTCAGAACATCTGGACCATCACTAACATTTATACAGCTGCTGATTCCAACTGAGCATTACTTGAAGGAATGCACATCACTCACCAAAATAACATCTCATGTGATGTCTCACCTGATCTGTTAGAGCTTGGAGGATGTGTTGTGAATGACTGTCAGCTACTACCACACCACATTTTACATCAGTGTCTGTCAAATTCACTGAGTCACAGCTATTTATGTCTAGAGCCAATTTCAGTAGCTGTGGCAGCCATCTTGAATTGTGTTGACTCCAAAAGTTAATCAGTTGAAGGTGAACATTTCAGATTTATTTACTGCAAGTTTAAATAAAGTCCATCCAGTGGTTTATGAAATATTTTGCTAACAGAAAAGCAGGGTTGACTCCCAACAGTTACTAAGTTTTATCCAAAGATGTTGAACAATGTGTTGTGATTGAAGTTTGTGTTGGTCTCTCTGAAAGACTCATTCATCTCTTCTGCTGCTTCTTCTGATGATGGTGTGTTTGTGGGAGAAGATGAGCTGTGTCCTGATGATCCACAGAGAAGATGAACTGTGTCCTGATGATCCACAGAGAAGATGAACTGTGTCCTGATGATCCACAGAGAAGATGAACTGTGTCCTGATGATCCACAGAGAAGATGAACTGTGTCCTGATGATCCACAGAGAAGATGAACTGTGTCCTGATGATCCACAGAGAAGATGAACTGTGTCCTGATGATCCACAGAGAAGATGAACTGTGTCCTGATGATCCACAGAGAAGATGAACTGTGTCCTGATGATCCACAGAGAAGATGAACTGTGTCCTGATGATCCACAGAGAAGATGAACTGTGTCCTGATGATCCACAGAGAAGATGAACTGTGTCCTGATGATCCACAGAGAAGATGAACTGTGTCCTGATGATCCACAGAGAAGATGAACTGTGTCCTGATGATCCACAGAGAAGATGAACTGTGTCCTGATGATCCACAGAGAAGATGAACTGTGTCCTGATGATCCACAGAGAAGATGAACTGTGTCCTGATGATCCACAGAGAAGATGAACTGTGTCCTGATGATCCACAGAGAAGATGAACTGTGTCCTGATGATCCACAGAGAAGATGAACTGTGTCCTGATGATCCACAGAGAAGATGAACTGTGTCCTGATGATCCACAGAGAAGATGAACTGTGTCCTGATGATCCACAGAGAAGATGAACTGTGTCCTGATGATCCACAGAGGTTGAAGCAGCAGCAGCTCTGACTGGACTGTTTCTGCTTCATCTGTTTCTTCATCCACACTTTACATTATCACCTTCAAACAATTACACTTTAATGTTTGAACAATATGATATGTTCAATTTATTATTAGAACATGATAAGTATAAATTATGTTATAGCATAAAAATACTTTTTGAAATATAAATATTTCATGTTGTATTGTGATAGGAAAACATTTTATTTTTGCAGTGCTGACAGAAATAATTTCAATTGAGCTGTAGTTGTTTTAAAGTAAATGTGTTTAATTTATCTTTTCACTTTGTGCGATTTAAATTTTATAAGACAAACCAAAACTGAAAGTTTGACTTCCTGTTTTAACTTTCTTCATTGTAACAGATGTTTCTTTACTGCCCTCTTGTGGTCACTGCTGTAGTTACATCAAATTCTTTGAAAAATACTGAAATTACTTTTAAAATGTTTTACAATTAAAATCAGCTTCACGTTGATATTTTATTGTAAACTTGTGTTTTACTGATGTTTTGAAAGTAGAATTTTGCTAATAAAATAATATTTAAACTAAATTTAAAATACATTTTATAAGTCCTGATGCATGCTCAATAATCCAGGTACCGGTAGATTAGTCTAAAAAGGTTGAGTCAGGTCCGATGAACGGATTCTTCTTTATTAAAACGCTTCGTCTTTTATCCAAAACACTTCTTCAGTCTGAGGAGCTGCAACAAACTCAGTCTTATAAATATCACCTTCTCAGAGTGGATCAACCAGTTTGATGGTGCTCAGGTGGTTCATGTGGTCCGCTCTCTCCCACACCGCCTGCTCAAACTGTTTGAGCAAGACAAGCAAGATTTTGGAAAGTGTGAGGAAGACTTCATGACTGTTCAAGCTATGAGCACTTATGGATAAAGCAATATTTTGTATATGCATTTCTTCAAGGAATGCTAGGCTTTAATTTAAAGTCATGAACTTTTGTCTCTTTTCAAACGTGTCATGAATTATCACTATATGAAGACAATTTAAGAAAATGATTTGGATTCAAAAGATCCAAAACTCCACAGAAACCAGTTTGAGCTCAACGGAGACATTTTTGTCCATTTTATAGTCAAACACAAAGACATTTAAATCTAAATCATTCTTTGGACATCAAAAATCTTATGACTGTAATTAAATCTTTTTATTTTTAAAGTTTCCAAAACTCATGTTTCCATCAAATCACAAAGTTTTGTTAACGAATGTGAAAGTTGATGTTAAATAGTTGAAAGCTTCATTTCAAAGTGAACCTTTGGTTCAGTGTTTGTCAGAAATGTTTGGTTGTGAAGCTCAGGCTTTAGATGATGGATGGACAGACAGACAATAAACAGATGTTTGAATGATCCAGAGGAACAGTTCAAAAACACATCTGGAAATGTTTCAACATAGAAACTACTTTCATGTTTTGAAACACTCAAATGTTTTTTCATCCAAAAGTGTTTTTGTGTTTTTTGACTGAACTCACAGAGTTGAGATGTTTTCAAAGTCAAAATGATTTTCTTTCCTTCATCAGCAGCTAAATGTAGAATATTTGATGCTTCATGGAGTCACATAGTGTTTCATCAAACAGCTGGTTGTGCTGCTGTTTTAAATTGTGTCCTAAATGTGAAAAGTGATGCGAGGACATCATTTGATTGTCCACTCTGAAGACTTTAGAGAAAGACAACCAGAGGTTTCTGTGAGACACTTGAAGCTGGACGTGTTCATTGAAGTGTTTCTTGTGAGCAGACTCCAACATGTCTCTGGTCTCAGACTCAAACACTCGGGACACGTCAGCTGAAATAAAGTCCACTTTGCTGCAAACATCTGCTGCTGTGAAAACAAAGTGGAAACATGAACGCAGCAGGAAAAGTCATTTTGAACGCTGCACACAAGATGACTTTTCTGTGGATCATCAGTGAAAATATTGTCCACAAGTGATTTCAGCAGCATGTGGTGGTTGAGGCCAGTGTTCCTTTAACAGCTGTTTCCTCTTGCTCACATCTGTTTGACAGAATCAAAGGAGTGAAATAGTTAGAAATGTGTTCCAGTTTGATCCACGTGAAGTTGAAGAATTCAAAGTGAAAGAATTCAACAAGAGCCTCAACAGTCTTCTACTCTCCATCATGTTCAGCCTCTGGATTGAGACGTTTCAAACTGAAAAGTTCATTTCCTTTGGCTTCCAATGATTTTAGCAGCTCAAGTCTTTTTTCATTGACTCCTTTAAGAATAGATTTGGACTTGTTCTTAAATGTTGTGTTTGAACACCTTCACTTTGTTGTTTTATGGATGTTATTTTGGAGTTTGTTGTTCAGCACATTGTTGTTTAAATCTGCTTTATTAATAAAGTTGATCTCATTTGATTCATGGATCAGCCTGTATTCTATATTTATACAACATGTAATGATGTTACACAACTATTTGATGTTTTTTCTAAGAGAATGGCTGAACTTTAGGACTTGATGACAGTTTTTCTACCTGATTGTTGTTTATTTGATGAAGAAATGTGATTTGATGTCTCTGTGATTTAAATGTGTCTGGAATGACAAAAAGAAAAAAGAACTTGAACAAGTTTCTGTCCACAGTCACACTGACTAAAGCTGACACATTAAAGCTGGTCAAACTTTGCTCGGCGGCTCCTCTCATCACTCCGTCCTGGAGTTTATTGCTGAAGGCTGTTTTTGTCCAAGTGGACAAATGTCTGAGCCTGAAGACCAAGGAGACAGCAGCTGTTCAGATCCTGAAGAAGGATCCAGATGTTTCCAGGACTCTGATAAAGAGGTTGATCCCAGACGTGTGTTCATGAAGATTCAACACTTTTCTTTCTGCTCTGCTTGAAGATGCACCACAAGCTGCTCATCTTTCATGACATCATCTAGTTTGTGTCCTCGTCTTGTTTTCCAGATGTTCCTGATGAACATGATCAGTGTCCTGAACACAGAGCCTGTAACCTGGTCCAGTTCTAGGACTGGTTCCAGTACATGGGGCAGACCTGTGTCACCTTTGAGGTGCTGGACAGGACTCTCTCTGACCTGTTGCATGAGGCAAACTGGATGCTGCTGAACACAGATGTGATCTGCCCCACACACATCTGCACAGCAGCTGTTATTTCTAATGCACAACTGATATCTATTGATCTATAGATCTGGATCAACTCAGATAAATTCAGTGAAATATTGACAAGTTGCCATGGGAACACAGAAACTAAAGGATGTAGAGCTGAAGAACAGATCAGTTCGAGCTCTTATTTTGAAGAGCAGCAGCTAACGGAAGTGATGTTCTCCCAGCACCGGAAGTTGCTCAGTTGTGACGTCAGTGTTTGTTGTTCTGCTCCGTAGCTACGAGCTGAAGGCCTTTTCTCTCGACTGCTGCTCAAATGAGTTGAAGTGAACGTTAAATTGAGCTGTAACATCTGTAAATGTTGCTGACCGGAAGTGAACAGATGTGGAGACAGCGGCTCAAACAGCTGGAAGCAGAGGAAGAAGAAAAGTCTGAGGATTTTGGAAGTAGAGCTGCAGCTCAGGAACAAACGGAGCAAGGGGCGCAACTACATATTTTTGAGGTGGATGCGAAAACATCAACGGCGCCCCCCCCCCCCTTTTTTTTACCTGCCGCCTCATACAGCTTTCCTCCCTTAGTCATGCACTTAGAAAATACAGTAGCAATATTACAGATTTTTTTATGTTACATATTATATCAGGTGATCATTCCAATCATAAACAAATAAGAAGTTTAATAAAGTAAAAATATATAACAATAGTGGTAATCAGTGCTCAATATTTTATGTAGAAAAAATATGAAATCTTAACAGCCTGGAGTCCATGTCAGTGTTTTAACATTTATGACATTTAAACTGTTACTTTCCGTGAAAGAAGACAATGAAAGATGGTCATCAGAAATTCAAACCATCATGGTATACAGTATAGGTTTTTGTTGCCTCCCTAATGTAATTATTCCTACCTGATGTCATCACTTGTCTCCTCTATCACTGACCTCGTGTCTGTCTCCTTCACCCTTTGTCTGTGGCATTCTGCACTAAGTCATATGGTCAAAAAAGCATTATATATTAGTTGTAAAAATTACAGATCTTAATACAGTTTTTAAAAATAATGTTTACATGTTATTGCTTGGGATTAAGTAGCTGTTCCCTCACTTCCACCTGCATTAGACCAACCTGTTGCCTTCCCCAGTCTGTCCTGATTCTTCCTCTGTCATCTTCTCTTCCTTCTCTCCATCCTCACAGCTGAATGACATTAATTTTGTGTTAAGTAGGTTTAAAAATACAGCAGTCAAACCACAATAGAAATGAAACTTTAATTTAAATGATCTCCTTGTTGGATAACAGTTACTGACTGGACATTTCATCTGATCTGACTTACCAGATACATCACAACACACAACACTGTAATGATATCAAATAAGACATTTAAACTCAGGTGTCCATCTGCCAACCTTTGAGTCTCAGGGCTATAGTGACACTGAGGACTAATTTGTCTGATACACACACAAACTTGTACAACTCATCTTTAATTAAAGAATCAATAATAAATGTACATATGAGTGAATAAATTGTAGCACTGCATTGGAACATAGTTGGGAACTGCACCACAACAGTTTAGCTTTCCTGTGTTAATGTTTCCTGAGTTTTATTTAGATAATTCTTACACTTAGTGTGTGGATGTGTGTGTGACATGTATCAAATAAACATATTAAACAAATCATGTCTATAGGGGAGGCAACATTTATTTAACAACCAAATATGGGATGATTCCTATTAGGCTAGCTTTAGCTAACCTGAATATTTTACAATCCTCCTGTCCTGCTAAAACACTGACTGTACTTACCTAATATCTTTTAACCACATTGAAAGGCTTTTTTTCAACTTCCTTCTCCCTTTTTCTGTTTTGCGCCCTTTTTTTTCTGCCGCTCCAGTGCACGAGTGAAAAAAAATAAATAAATAAATAAATAACGCGCCTGTGGGCGCGTGTTCACAGCAGCACCTGTGTGTAGGGAGAGCAGAGAGATAGGAGGAGGGAGGTGAGGGAGCAGGGGGGGCGCCTAATCAGTGCTGTTGACCTGTTATTGATCATTTCATGCAGTTAAAGAAAATGCCTGCTAGAAAAACTTTTTTTTCTAGAGACGCTTTTGACGCCCCTTAAGTCCAGCGCCCCCATGCGGCGCATCCAAGGCATAGCGCCCATTTGCGCCTCTGTACGGAGCAAGACACATGTTAGATGCTGTTTTCAGTCCCAACCA
Source organism: Garcialebias charrua (assembly GCA_038048925.1). Classification (NCBI taxonomy): domain Eukaryota; kingdom Metazoa; phylum Chordata; class Actinopteri; order Cyprinodontiformes; family Rivulidae; genus Garcialebias; species Garcialebias charrua. The sequence continues at coordinate 10,328 of JBBPBX010067000.1, forward strand.
TCAACTGCATCTTTTAGGTTTGTGTCTTTATTCTTTCTCTCCAGTGACTTTGTTACAAGTTAGTAGCAGTTTTCTGGAAGATAAAGGAGTCAGCAGGACCCGGCAGCCCCTTTTCACGCACGCGCGCGCAGCCAGCAGCCACTGTAGAAGCAGGGTTTGTCCTACTTCTTCTGCTCGCAGATGATCAGCAACCACTCGGGAGAGACTCTGCAAAACAGCATCCGGTAGGAAAACCTGGCATTTTTAAAGTTGCTGCTGTACATCTCCCCAAACATTAAAAAAAAAAAGTTTTAATCTCAACAAATGCTTTTTGAGCTGCAGTTCGGCTCGTAGTAAACACACACAAGTATTGACGAGGCACGTACAGCTGGTTTTATCCAGAGCCCTATATCCACCTTATTTTCGTTTTCGCGCCACTACCCATAATTCATAGAGGAAGCCGGGAGTGTACTTCCGCCCGCGGTCCCGCGCTCTTGTTTACGTTTGTGGGGAAACATACTTGCTAGCGATTTATTTATTTATTTACACAAAAGTTTCCTTTACCTCACGTAAATGGAAGCACATAAGAGGTGGATAATTCCAAGGATGTTTTAAGAAGCTGCGAAGATAAGACGTTAACTGCGAAGATAAGACGTTATCTGTGCTTCAGCTGTCACTGAGCAGTGACAGCTGAAGCACAGATAACGTCTTATCTCACTGCTCACGGACAGGCTGACTGGACACTGTGGAAGGTACATCACTTATATCAGAATATTTAGATCACAGCCAGACATTAATAGTCAGAGTTCAAGTCTGTGCTGTGAATGGAAGCATACATTTAATATAAAATTTGTTGAAAATGTCACAATTGAAATGTACAAAGTTGAAACACATGCTGTTTAATTAACAAGTTGATGATAAAGTAGTTATATATTTTCTGCAATATTCAAAGACAAGATAATATGAAATATGTTCATTGTTTTGAGAAAACCATGTGTTGCCATTTAAAGAAGAACCTGTTACATTGTGGTTGAATAAAACAAAAAAAAGTAATTTTTCAGTTGATCTCATACATACACTATTACATAAGCTTTTCAACAAAAACATTCATGGTCTATTATATACAAAAGAGAAACATAGTAATTATTTTCTCCATATCTAAAAATTTCTGTGTTAAGGTCCTCTCTCAGGTCGTAGAATCTTCAATCACCAGCAGACTCCCAGGACATGGATGGAAACTCCTAGCCTGGCCCTCGCCTTCCTGCACAGCTCCGCTCAATTCTCATTTCCCTTCACTGCACAGTCTGGGACTTTACCCGCCCACAAGGATTTGTCCAGTAGATTTTTGTTCGGACCAATCAGAGAACAGAAGGGGCGGAGTTTTGGACCCTAACCCACGCCCCCACCTGTCCCAGCGCGCAGAGCCCTATAAAAGGCTCTGCCAGCGCTCAGTCAGCGAGCAGCGGCATGTTCTCATTCAAAAGATGCAAAGCGATGCAGATATGTGACACAAATTTATTAATTTCCCCTTCTTAATCCCTTATCTGGAGTTTTCTTTTGGTTTTTGGGCCAAAAGTCAAGTTATCGCTCCCTTCTCCCTCCTCCTCCTCCTCCTCTCCGCTGAGTGCCACCTGTCCCGGCGCGCAGCCAGAGCCAGCGCGCAGCCGCGTTCTCATGCAAAGCGATGCAGATATGTGACACAAATTTATTAATTTCCCCTTCTTAATCCCTTATCTGGAGTTTTCTTTTGGTTTTTTCCCCCAAAAGTTAAGTAATCGCTCCTTCTCCTCCACCCTCCTGCTGAGTAAAATGAGAGAGACAGCAGGCTCAATTCGTTGCTGTAAAATGAACACGGAAATGCCTCAGGTTGTCACGAGAAATAAACTCGGGTTTTAGTTGCTGAGCGAGTCCCATCAGATTTTCTGGTGTTTTGGTGAGCTGGACCAGCGATCCATGGTTTGATTTTATTGTATTAAAACGTTTTATAACATATGATATAAACACAGAATTTGCGCAGCAAGAGAAACGCTGCAGAGGGGGCGGAGCAGTTGTCAGTCAAGTTCAGCTGCTGAACTTCAGCAGAGGGGGGTGGCTGAGGGGAGGGAGCAGAATGGTTTCCCTGTTCAAATTATCCAATGGTTTTGTTCCTAATCAGAGGCCAACGCCTCCAGCAAGAAACGGTTTTCAATGGGAAAATTCCAGACCCTTGTGTGAAGCGAAGTGAAGCACAGGGTCTGGTTTCAACCAGGCTAGGAAACTCCACTTGGTCCAGAAGTTTTGTGCAGTCGTACACACAGCAACAAACGAGTTAAAATCTTCTATAAATAAATCTGCTGTTCATTTACATTTGTTCTTTTTGTTGTTATTTCAATAATTAAAATACACTGTTCAATGTCTAATAATGTGAAGTAGTTTCATTGTGATGTCACCCATACTATTCATTGTAATACACATAAATAAAAACTAAAGGTCCTGATTGTTCTTAGGCCAGTGTTTTTATTCACATGTGCAAAGCAAAAAAACATTCATTTTGCTTATAAGTTTTGATCACCCAGGAGACTGACAAAGTTCAGAATAAAAGCTATAATTATACATTTAAAACAGTTGAAACTGAATAGTGTACAATATGACAACTGTGGGTGGTGTTGTCTTAATGAAAATGAATTGGCACAGAATAAAGATCAAAACAAATTCAACAAGCAATGATGGACACCAGCAATTCAACAAGCAATGATGGACACCAGCAAACTGAACAGATTTCTCTTCATGTGGAACTGTCCGATTTCAGCCAACTCCACAGGAATCCAAGGTGTAGATCTGAGACTGGACCCAGGTGTACAAACTTATCTCTGGATGGATCTCGTGGCTTCAGTCTTCTGTAAAGTAGAAAAAGAAAACTTGTCTTGTCATAGACAGTGTGTACAGTACAGTATTAGTACTAAAATGAGTAAATAAAGCATTTACTTAATGTAGGATCTTATCCCTGGATGGATCTCGTGGCTTCAGTCTTCTGTAAAGTAGAAAAAGAAAACTTGTCTTGTCATAGACAGTGTGTACAGTACAGTATTAGTACTAAAATGAGTAAATAAAGCATTTACTTAATGTAGGATCTTATCCCTGGATGGATCTCGTGGCTTCAGTCTTCTGTAAAGTAGAAAAAGAAAACTTGTCTTGTCATAGACAGTGTGTACAGTACAGTATTAGTACTAAAATGAGTAAATAAAGCATTTACTTAATGTAGGATCTTATCTCTGGATGGATCTCGTGGCTTCAGTCTTCTGTAAAGTAGAAAAAGAAAACTTGTCTTGTCATAGACAGTGTGTACAGTACAGTATTAGTACTAAAATGAGTAAATAAAGCATTTACTTAATGTAGGATCTTATCCCTGGATGGATCTCGTGGCTTCAGTCTTCTGTAAAGTAGAAAAAGAAAACTTGTCTTGTCATAGACAGTGTGTACAGTACAGTATTAGTATTAAAATGAGTAAATAAAGCATTTACTTAACAGATCTGTCATTAAATAATATAAATAAATATAAATAATACTGTATAAACACGTGTGCAACACACAGTTATACACAGTTATATTATTTAATGACAGATTTGTTAAGTAAATTCTTTATTTACTCACATTTTAGTACAAATGTAGCTTCATGTGCACTTTTCTCCTCTTTAATTTACATCATTATTTTAAATGTGCTAATAACTCTGGTTTAATGACGGGTCAGGTTTTGAGGCCTAGTCATTGTTGACACGGTCTGTCTTTGAAAAAAGATGTGTAAACTGTCTCAATCATATAACCAGCTAAATAACAGTTTAACTAAAATAACACAGCCCAAAAAAAAAGTCCAGGCTCAAGAACCAGCACTTTGTTGTGAGTGTTACCGTCTGGAAGTTAGCCTTTAAAGTAGCTACATGCTAAGCTAACCACAGCATTATCACAGCAGTACAGACGCTAAATCATGAAAAAAACAGCTACTAAACAGACGGTTATACTCCGATATTGTTCTGACATGGTTTCACAAAATGATTTATATAGAATATTTTGTTTACCGAACTAAAGTTGATCGGAGCGCGACGTCTTCGAGAGCAGGTCCGAGGCTGAGTCAGACAGAGGAAGGAGCAGCTGACAGCTCCTCCGATGGACGTAGATCCTTCACGTTTACAACAGCGCGTTGCTCAAACGTATACCTGGCTGTAACACCCTCTAACCCAGCAAGAAACAACCCCAAAAATTTAAAAAACGAGAGGAAATAAACTGGTGTCCCGGTTTGTTTTTCACAGCAAGCCACACACTATGGGACTTCCGCCGGAAGTTTACCACCGGGAGGGGGCGGCACCGGACTGTCATGGCGGCCTACATGAGCTTTTTGCGAAAGAGGTGGATAGAATACACAAATAACAGGATATGCCTCCAGGTACAGTCTGCAGGTAAACAGACTACAGGGCGCATTAGCGCCCATAGCGGCCGAAACTGGTACTGCACCATTTTTGGTACAGTCTGCAGGTATTAAACAGACTACCTACAGGGTGCATTAGCGCCCATAGCGGCCGAAACTGGTACTGCACCATTTTGGCCAAAATGAAAAACTGAGATATCAGAGCCAAAAATGGGTCTAAAAATATGGGGAAAAATCCATAAATAATACGCTTCGGTGTATAATACGAAGGACATGCAAATGAGCAAAAATACTGCGTATTATACACCGGTTTTTACGGTATATGAAATTCTTGTTATATCGATTTTTTCAGATTTGATTACATTTCTCCTTTAACAGCTACAGATGTTAACAGCTATGGATGTTAACAGCTACAGACGCTAACAGCTGCAGATGTTAACAGCTACATACGTTAACAGCTACAGATGTTAACAGCTACAGACGTCAACAGCTACAGACGCCAACAGCTACAGATGTTAACAGCTACACATGGTAACAGCTACACTTGTTAACAGCTACAGATGCTAACAGCTACAGATGTTAAAAGCTACAGATGTTAACAGTTACAAACGCTAACAGGTACAGACGCTAATAGCTACAGATGTTAACAGCTACAGAAGTTAACAGTTACAGATGTTAACAGCTACAGACGTTAACAGCTATGAATGTTAACAGCTACAGACACTAACAGCTACGGATGTTAACAACTACAGACGTTAACAGCTACAGATGTTAACAGCTACAGACGTTAACAGCTACAGATGTTAACAGCTACAGACGTTAACAGCTACAGATGTTAGCAGCTACAGATGCTAACAACTTTTTTTATTGTTTTTTTTTTATTGAACATTTTAGAACATACAGAACAAAAAACACACAAATAACAAATGACAATCTCAAAATTACAATGATATATATAAACATGTACAAATATCTACTAACATACCTCCTAATCTAATGTAAACATTCTTAAATTAACATATCGACCATCATAACCGTAAATTTGGGTAATAGACTTATTTGAAAGATTGCAAATAATACAGTCCAAGTAAAATAAACACTAACATAACTATTTATCTAACATTCTACATAATTACTTAAAATAATTTGTCAGAGGGCTATATAATCTGAGAGAGGTGATCAAAGAGCTTTTTTGCTTGTGGTTTTTTAGCACAGTTTAAAGAAGTTTTAACAACTGGAGTTCTTGTTTGAATACAGACCATAATGGTTTAGACTTGCCATATCTGCATTTATGTATATAGAATTTTAATATTATGATAATGTTATTAACAAAGTATTCATCCAGTTGATCCTGTATTGAACGCCTTTTTTGATTTCATCATGTCCTGGACGACTGAGAATCTTCACCAGCATATTCATCTTTTTTATTCCCAGATACATATCCATATAAGATATTCTGAACGGAGGAGTCGTCTATGCTCATGGACTTGATGGTCAGGAGATCGTGAAGGGATTTCCATAATGTGTTCACAGAATGACAGAAATAAAATAAATGTTCTGTTGTTTCAGGTTCATTACATATATAACAATTATCACATTCAAATTTAAATCTATTTCTGATAAACTCGTTAGAAGGATAAATATTATTTAGAGTTTTGAAATGTAATTCTTTATATTTAGGTGGAAGAGGGAAACCCAGATATTGTGTCATAATTTTTATTCTTTCCTTCTTATCATAGAAATCATGAAACTTTCTTCTTACCTGACCAGTATATATTGTTTTTATTAAATGTTGTCTTAAGAAATTGTTATTACATTTATTGTGTGTTAAATTTAGTCCATTGAGATTGATGCTCGGTAAACTAACTGTTGGTTTAGTTTCATAATTATTTTTAATTAACTGAACAAATGCAATTGGTATATTTTTTATTATTTTATCATAGTCTTTTTTGGTGCAGATTAGGTTATATTTTTTTGTGAATTCTTCATATTCATATAGATTTCCCTTTTCATCCATTAGATGAGTGAGTGACCATATTTGCTTCTCCATCCATGTTTCCATGAACACAGACTTCCTTCTATGTAGAACAACTCTGTTGTTCCAAAATGGAACATTATGAGGACTGAAATTATGTTTGTAAGCTATTTTCCAGTTTAATAACACCTGTTGGTGAAAAGCAGATAATTTAACAGGTAATTTAGGAATGTCAAAGTCACATCTCAACAGGAAGTCAATACCTCCAACTTTACTAAAAACCAAAGTGGGGACGGCAAACCAAACCTCATGAGCATTTTTCAGAAATGATTGAAGCCATTTAAGTTTTAATACGCCATTCATAATTTCAAAATCTATTGCTTTAATTCCACCATCTTCATAATTTTTAACTGTATCTCCTTTTTTGATATAATGATGTTTATTTCTCCAAATAAAGTTAAAGTTTAATTTATTAATTTCCTTAATAATTTTTGGAGGTATGGCTATGGATGATGCAGGATAAACCAGCCTTGATAGAGTCTCCATTTTGGTTAATAGTGTCCTACCAGAAAGAGTTAAGTCTCTCTGCAACCAGTTATTTAATATCAATTTGCATTTAGTAATATTATTATCAACATTCAGTTTGACACAATTGCTTGCAGTTTTTGTGACCCAAATGCCCAGGTATCGAACCTCCAGTTTGACCGGTATGTTGTGAAAAGATGATTGAGAACAATCATGAATACTCATTAATTCACATTTTTCCAAATTTAACTTTAGTCCTGATGCTTTAGAGAATACTTCTACTGTTTGGATAGCCAGTGGAATCTGATCTTTATTTTTTAGAAATAGAGTCGTATCGTCTGCTAGCTGACTTATGATAATATTTTGATTCATAATTTGTAAACCAAGAAGACTGGAGTTTCTTATGGAGATAGCCAAGAGCTCCGTAACGGTGATAAACAGGAGAGGTGAAACGCTGCATCCTTGTCTAATCCCTCTTTTTATTGTGAATCTGGGACTTGTTCCTTCTGCTAAGGAAACACAGCTGTTAACATCTGTATGCAGCATTTTGATTATGTTTAAAAACTTCTCACCAAAGCCAAAATGTTTGAATGTTTCAAAAATGAAAGGATGTTCCACCGAATCAAAGGCTTTCTGAAAATCCAGAAATAAGATCATACCGTCATCAGGAATTAAATGGGCATATTCAATTAAATCTAGAACCAGACGAATATTGTTATTAATTGATCTACCTTTGAGAAAACCAGACTGAGTCGAGCTAATTATATCAGATAAACCTTCTTTTAACCGAGCTGCAAGAACTGTAGTAAATATTTTATAATCTGTGTTGAGAAGTGTGATGGGTCTTAAATTATTCAAGTTTCTTTTATCTTTTCCTGGTTTGGGTATCAATATGATGACACCTTGTTTCATTGTTGTCATCAATTCTTTTTTATGAATACATTCCATAACTGCTTCAAACAACAGTATTTTTATGTCCTTCCAAAAGAATTTATAAAAATTTGCGGTAATACCATCTGAGCCAGGAGCTTTATCTGATGCTACTTTTTTAATAACACAGTCAAATTCTTCTATTTGAAAATCTTCTTCACAAATGGACCTAAATGTTTCATCAATGTTAGGGATAACATTTTTAATTTTTATAAAAAAGGATTCTGAGTCTTGTTTTGAATATGAGGATGTAAACAGATTACAGTAAAAGTCATGAACTTCTCTGGATATTTGTTTTGTTTCTGTAACTTCCTCACCGTTAATTATGAGACTGTTAATTGTATTTTTCATCTGTCTTTGTTTTTCCAAATTAAAAAAATATGAAGTATTTTTCTCACCCTCTTCCAGCCACCTTGCTCTTGACCGTATGTATGCTCCACGAGCTTTATTTTGATAATATTCATCTAGTTTACATTGCAACTTATTGATATTAATTTTGTCTTCCTCACTCCAGTCAGATTTATGATAATAAAAGATTAGTTCCTTGGTTAGTTTAGTTTCTTCTATTTGTCTCTCTTTTTGTAATTTTTTACTGAAGGAGATAGAAAATTTTCTAACAGTAAATTTGAAGAATTCCCATTTTTGTATTGCTGTCACTAAACTTGTGTCATTTGTAACATCTTGAATTATTTTACTAATACTTTTACAATATTCGTCATTCTTTAATAAGTTAGCATTGAATTTCCAGTAACCTTTGAAATTATTTTTAGTTTCATTTTTGGATATTCGCAGGTTTATGGTGCAGTGATCACTTAAAGGGCTACAGGAGATCTCAGCTTCTGTGACGTGTCCAAGTATAGAATCTGTAATTAACCAATAATCAATTCTTGACCTTGATTGTCCGTTAGGTTTGAACCATGTAAATTGTTTAATGTTAGAGTTTAGGTTTCTCCAAACATCGACCAGTTTATTGGTGTTCATAAAGTCATCCATGATTGGGTTTAATGTCACCTGAGAGTATTTTGAAGGGCATCTGTCCATCCATTCATCTGGAGTTAAATTGAAATCGCCCCCAGCGACAACATGGTCAGTGGGATAATTCAGCTGCATTCTTTTTATAATTGTTGTGACTTGATGTAATAACTGTTTGTTTTTTTGGTCGTTGTTGTATCCATAAACATTAACAATGATGAACAAATTACTGTCAATATCTAAAACACATGCTGCCCAGTGTCCAGCATCATCTGTTTCCTGAAAAAGAACCTTTCCTGGACATCTATTGAAACAAATAGCAACTCCTGCAGAACGATTTGTGCCGTGACTAAAAATGATCTTATCACCCCATTGTTGAGTCCAAAACTTAACATCAGATAACTCTGAGTGTGT
>JBBPBX010067001.1:0-19521 GCA_038048925.1 Garcialebias charrua
ATTTATCTCCATCGGAGGAGCTGACAGCTGCCCCTCCTCTGCTCGGATCTGCTCTCGAAGACGTCGTGTTCAGATCACGTTTTCTCCGGTAAACAAAATATTCTACATAAATCATTTTGTGAAACAATTTCAGAACAATGTGAGAGTATAATTTTCTCTGTGTTGGAGCTGTTGTTGTTTTTTTCTTCATGATTTAGCATTGTCTACTAGCTGTGGTTAGCTTAGCATGTAGCGTTAGCATCTGTTAAAGTATTTACTAAACAAATCTGTGGATAAATAATATAACTACATGTGTGTGTAATACATTTGCAGTACATACATATGCTGTGTGTATGTGTATACTGTATGCACACTATATATACAGTATATACATACATACTGCACATACATACTGTACTGTAGTACTGTTTTGATTGTAGGTCCCTGTTACTCTCATGTGAATAAAGCAGTGGGATGCTGTTTGTACAGAAAATATTCCATAACACAAGTTCATCTTTTGGTTATTACTACATTTGTTCTATTGAAATATTTATTTTTTCAGGAAGGCCTGCACACAAGTCACAGACTGGTCTCCCACGCTGAAGTTGACAGACACACTTACTCTGAGACGCAGGAGCAGAAGAACAAGTAATGACACAAGCACCTGGCACAATAATTCAAAAATATTAAAGTAAATCTAAGATAAAATTACTGAAATCAATATAAAATTGAACATTACAGTATATCTTTGTGAATGAGTAAAAAATGTAGGAGCAACTGTATTTATTCTTTCTACTTTGAGTAGCAAACTTGGTCTTATTTTAGACTTTGTGATGCAAACATGACAGTTTTATTCTTTTTTTTTTTAAGGTACAGACGAGTGAAGGGCCGAGTTCCATCGTCTTGGATTCCGGAGGGGTTTGCTGCTTGCGCCAGTCGTCCAGTGGTCGTCCAGTGGTCCCACATGATGAGGAATCTGTTCCAGTTTGTTTAAAATCAGAAACTGCCCATCATTTCTTGTTGAGTGTATTTGACCTGGTATTTATTCTTGTATTTATTCTGCAGCCAATCATTTTCATTAAAAGACATCAAATCACCCACAGTTCTCATATTGTATTCAGTTTCAAATGTTTTTAGTTTATTCATTCATTCATTCAACCTTTATTTATACAGGCTTGCCTCGTTGAGCCACGGGGACTCATTTACAAGAGGGACCTGTCTCACTCACACCCAGGGTCAATTTAGAGTTACCAATCAGCCTAAAATTTATAATTATAGCTTTTATTCTTATCAATCTCCTCCTGGAGGAGGAACCACAGCAACATGCATGTTTTTAAGTTTTGTACTTGTCAATAAAAAACTAAACTGGTAAGTTGCCAAAAAAACAATCACATCTAGTTTTTTATTTGCAGTAGAACTTCTCATTAGACATTAAACAACGTATCTTATTGAAATAAAGAAGGTGAAACACAGCAACACCAAATGTACTTCAAACGCAGATTTATTTATAGAAATTATATTTTCACTCATTTGTTGCTGTGGTACATAACTGCACACAAACTTCTGGACCAACTGGAGCGTCATCCATCCCTGGACCAACTGGAGCGTCATCCATCCCTGGACCAACTGGAGCGTCATCCATCCCTGGAACTCACCTTATGCAGAAATATAACAGAAAGGAGGAAAAGAAAAGTACAGTATACAAACATTAGGGTTCATTTATGAACACACACAAACACACACACACCTAGATTATATATATATAACTAAACACACACACACACATAGATTATATATATAAATAAACGCACACACACACACACACCTAGAATATATATATATATATTATATATATATATAAATAAACACACACAAACACACCTAGATTATATATAAAAGAAACCCACGCACACACACACACCTATATTATATATATATATATATATATATATATATATATAAATATATATATATATAAATATATATATATATATATATAAAAACACACACGCCTATATTATATATAAACACACATCTATATATATATAAATAAGCACACACACCTATATTATATATATATATATATATATAAATAAACACACACCTATATTATATATATATATATAAATAAACACAACACACACCTATATTATATATACAGTATAAATAAATATACACACACAGCATACATATATAGGTGCGTGTGTTTATTTGCCAGTTATGCACGAAAATATTAGTATCATTTAATCACTGACTACATAAAATCATAACACTAAAAGCTGTCTCTTAAATCATACCTGGTGTTCTCGATCCTCTGGAGGATACAGAGTCTTTTTTCAGGTGGTTTCTCGTAGCCCAGCCACAAAGAAGGATGCAGGTTTTTGTTTTCGGAGCATGTTCAACACACACTAGTTGCAGCCACAAATTCAGCTTCGTCTGATTATTCGTACAGCCACGAACAGCGCAACAGGTACCCGAGCTCCACAAGGACATCTTCGTGACAATATTAGCTCGAAATAACAGAAAACAGAACTTTAACAGAACTTCAACGACGCGCACAGATAAACAAGTAAACAACGAGGAGCCAATGCAGAAATTCTACTTCCGGGGTCAAAACGGAAGTAAGTCCCATAATCGCAAATACAGTGACACCCCCAAGAATAAGGTGGATACATAAAACTATTTGTTTTTAAAATTTCTATTAATTATTTTCATTTCAAATATACATCCTAGCAAATGTTATTTCTTAAATTTAAAAATATAATTAATGAAGATTTTTACGTGTTGCTCCTTGATTATGAGTGCTATTTGTAGAAGATGCCCCGCAGGCAAATCAAGAGGTCCGCCCGCGGGCGACCAGGTGCCCGCGGGCGACCAGGTGCCCACGGGCGACCAGGGGCCCACGGGCGACCAGGTGCCCACGGGCACCGCGTTAGTGACCCCTGACCTAGAGTTTACATACAGTATGTAGAAACACTGAGTCAGGTACTTTATGCCCAAAGTGATGATGGAAGTAGTTAAATTGATGGAAATTAGTCAGCAAATTGAGAGGGACAGTTTATTTTATCTGATCATGAAGTTCATCCCCCACCTGAGGCACATCAAGCAGTGGATTAATGTTTGCTTATAGGGCAACAGGATGACTTTGAGGACAACATAGATTGGAGCTAGTATAAATGAACAAACATGCAGAAGAAATTGTGACCAAGATCTGTTCCAAGCAGCCCAACCACATGGTCACCCATCCATTATCTTTGTCCGCTTCATCCTTAACGGGTCGTAGGGGTCACTGATGTCCATATCCAGCAGTCACTGTGCGAGAGGTGGGGGACACCCTGGACAGATCACAAGTCTTTCACAGGGACACATAGAGACAAACGAGACAAAGAGCCACTCACTCACAACTAGTGACAAGTTAGTGTTACCAATCAGTTTAACAAAATCTCCTCCTATATGTCTCTGCGTGAGTGCAGCTACAGCGTGCGCATTATTACCTGCAGTGTCTCCTCAGTAGCCGTGTTTCCATCAAGGTTTCTTGATGCGCATTTTGAAGTATCGCATCAGAAAAGGTGAATGGAAACGGCACGATTCGAATTAACTTCTTCTAATTCGCAAAAAAGTTGATACGCTCACTTGAGGTGGTATTTGGGTTTTTAGAAACAGAGCTGATGCGCAAAACGAGAGATGGAAACAGATTTGCCGACTCAGTTCTGACGTAGCGAACATTCACGTCATGTGACTGATCAGCTGTTTCCGCTGTAACATCGCTAAAACTAGTTGGCATGACAGAATAAATACAACTTGCCCGATACCTGAAATATTCTCTCCATTTTGCCGAGATGTGTGGTTCGGTTCCTGTTTTCAACCGCTACTTCCTGTTTACTGTAGACGTGCGTAACGCTGACGTCTGACGTAATGCCGCTTTGCGTGGCCTGGTGGATTCGCTTCAAGCCAGTTGATGGAAACACTTCTGATTCGCATTAATTTTTATTTACATTTCAAAAATTCGCTCAAAATTCGAATTGAAAATAGATGGAAACACAGTTAGTGAGGATTGAGCTAGAAAAAATGGCCTTCTCCTCCACTCCTGTTTCCTGGATTATCTTCCCCAAAAAATCTGAAGCTCTCAACCTTGACCTCTCTAAGTGGCTTCAAACACCGCTTTTTTTGACGGACCACATCCGGCGCGGACCGGATATGGTCCGTGAGCAGTCGTCCGGTTGATTTAAGAGCCCGTAAATAAGTTTTTTTCGTTTTTACTGATAGATAATTAGTTATTAGCGGTACTGCATTTTAACAACAACGAAACATCGAACTCTGAGATGAACTCAGGAAAAACAACCGTGACGTCTTTTATACTGAAGTGGGTGGAGCATCACCAGGGGTTGCTAGGTGAGGGGCTGGACTCAGGTTGGGGTGGGTTGTCCTGGCGCTTGTGACATCACAAGCGCCAGGATTTGAAAACGAGACATTTATATCACTGAAAAATAAATATACTTAGAGTAAATATACCACTGGGTGCATTTTTTTGGCCCTAGGACTGTTTTTTTAAGAAGTACATAACCAAAGTTGAGTAAAAAAAACATTAAAAGGTGAATTTTGCATCTTTGGTCCCCTTTAAGTTCATGGCAAAAACCAATGCAGACATGTTCCTGTTTTTAGTTTTCAACACCGCCTTACAACCTAGCTGGGGTTTTTTTTTCTCGCTAGTTTTTCCTTTTGACTGTCCTTTTTGTTGTCATTTTATTTTAATTTGTAAAAAAAAATCAAAAATCAAAATTTGAATGCATCTTTTATGATTGTCTATTGTTGTCGTTGTTATTCACTGTTGTCATCACTCCTTGTTAAATAAATCAGGTCTCTCTTGTAAAGGAGTCCCCGAGGCTCAATGGGATTAACCTGTCTAAATAAAGGTTGAATGAAACATATATATGGGAGGAAACTGGATTACCCAGATAAAGCCCACACATGCACTGAGAACATGCAAACTCCACCTAGAATGGTCCTGGGCCTTCTTGTTGAGAGGCAGCAGCTCTAACAACTGTGCCACGTTGCTGCCCAACCAGATGGTCAGCCTCGGGTAAATGGTGTGTTTTGCAGGGTAAATCATTTGCAGGCAAAAATGGAACTATATGTCCTCAGTCATGCAGGTGAGCATGCCATCATCTGCAATCCAGGCATAAAAGAATAGAACAGAATGACCCATTATAAAATATTTTAGAATACTTGTTTTAAATACATAGAGTGGTATATGCATGATAAACACAAACAAACTCATAAAAAAGAATTGGTAAATAAAATACAGTAACTTTTGTCACTAAAACCAATTTAAGGTTAAAGCCTAATCCTAAAAATAGACTGTCAGCCTCCCAAACCCAAAGTGGGTACTGGTACTACACGTTTGGAGCCTGATTGGTTACTGTTGCACCGAGGGACTGAGAGAAACGCAATTTCAATCCTGTGTATGTCCTGTACATATTGCAGTTCTGACAATAAAGTTGACTTTGACTTTGATAACTGATGGCTTTACCTCTTTTACTTTTAGAGTCTCTAGAAACCACAAGTAGTTATGCAGCTTGAGAGAAATAAAGTTGCCGAGACACACACAATACAAGAATATTGAGAGGGTCTGTGTGTGATTTGTGTTTTGTGATTCTTGTGTCCTGCGAGCTGAAAAAGAAGAAGCTGGCAAAGATGATGGATGGATGGATGGATGATTCTTGTCATCTGTCCTGTGCTCCTCAGTGTTTCTACTTCTTGTAATCAGCTCCTGCCTCTGTCCCCTGTAGTCCTTCCCCAGGTGTTTGTGTCTTTATACTGTATATTCTGCCTTTCCTTGTTGTTCCCCTGTCCATGGATTGTCCAGTAAGATTGTCCAGTAAGACGTTATATCTGTTTTCCCCCATGTCTCCTTATTACGCTCTGTCGGTGAGTTTTAGCTGACATGTCAGTCCTTTTTGTTTATTTAAATAAAAAGCATTTCATTTACTCCTGAGTTCTCCGAGTCCTTCCTGCATTTGGGTTCAAACTAAGTGCAGCTCGTGATAAAAACTATTAGACCCTTTACAGATCTTGAAAACGTTCAACAGAGCAAAACTGCTTTCAACAGTTTTGTATCACAAATGAACTATCATAATCTTCATAAATTGTCAAATCAACTATAGCCAATTGAATGCACCAAACTCTTGCACAAACCATTGTAAGAGCTACAGTTTAAAACATGTACAAACAATGAATAAATGGCTCACTACAGTACTGCTGTTGTCTGTGCAGCTTTCTGCTCTTTTGATATTTCCTATGTCCCACCCTCTTTTTTATTGGCTGATGGAAACAAAAGTTTGGAATCGTGTCACTTTTTATTGACATCAATGGAGGTTGTGTTGAGTCTGTTCCACTCACACACTAACAGATTTTTGTGACAATAAAAGTTAAAGGGTTTTTTAATTATTTTATCATTTTTGTGGAGATCCAATGGAGAGCAGCTAAAACTGTGGCAGCATCTGTCTTGTTCAGTTTGACAAAGAGCAACATGTTTAAATTAAGGCTAACGGTCGCCAGGCTAACTGTAATGTCTGTGTGTCTTCTTGCCACCCCTTCATCTTTATTAATTCTTCCCTTTTCATCCGGCATCCAGCTTTCTCTGTCATCTTCTTCTATCTTCGATGCTCCTTACGGCTCCTTATCGCAGCAGGGCGTGGAGATGGTTTTATAATGATTGAAAAACACCAGGCGATCTGAGTGCGTTGCATTGAGGAGTACAGTACACATACTGTTGAGCACACAGTCCTGCTCATAGAATGGAGCAGGCTCTGTATGGATTGACTGATTGCATTTTTATTTTCTTCGTTGTAGGCGTGTCTTCTTGCTGCAGCGAGGTTATTAAGCCTGATTTTATATGCATATTGCCAGCTGTGATTTGTTTACCTTATGCGCACATTGAAATCACAGCAAAACAAACCTTCTTTTTTTTGTGCCTTTCTGGTTCACCCCTGACAGCCACAAAATATCTGAAATTTAAAACATGTGTAAAAATCAGATCATGAAACACTGATTCTGTTGGCCCCTGCAGTGGTTTGCAGTATTCTGTCTCCGTCAGTTTGTTGAGAGCTCCTCAGATTCTCTCGGCTCAAAGAGTTTCAATGCTCACATTGCAAAATAAATCATGGCATACTGCGCTGGCCCTCTGGGGCCATGGGTGACACTGAGTCATCAGAATGCACATTGTTTGGTTGAATTCAACACTTGCTCTTCTCAAGGGCGGACGTCTCCTCTCTGTCTCCACTTTGCTTTGCTTTGTCTTGTCTGTGAAACTGTCTGAGAGCCTCTCTTCTACAAAATCTTCAGAATCATAACTATGGACTTCAATTTGGTCAGTTGGTCCCTCAACACAACGGATAACATTTCTTCCTCCTTTTCGCTACATCTCCCCTCTGCCCGCCTCTCCACCATGGGGAGCAGGGCCTTCACCTGCTCTGCCCCTCACCTCTGGAACGCTCTACCGCCAGACCTTCGAAACACCACCTCCCTTTCTCTGTTCAAGACAGCCCTGAAAACACATCTCTTTAGACTAGCTTATCATTAACTTTACTAAATGTATTTTTATTATCTTGCATTTTATATCCTTTATGTATTTTATATTTCAATTTGTCGCTGATAATGTTTGATCTGTATTACACTGTATTGGTTTGTTAAGTGTCCTTGGGTGTCCTGAAAGGCGCTTTTAAATAAAATGATGATTATTATTATTATTATTATTATTATTATTATTATTATTATTATTATTATAAAAAGAAGACAGGCTGTAGATGAGCCGATTTGCCTTGTTGGCATGCACACAGCTAGATATCTCATCGACTTGGAAGACTTGATGATGTGTCTATCTCTGCTGTCATCTGTGGATCTTAAGGACAAATATTTAATTGGATTTATGATAACTGGTTCCTGCTTTTTGGATTTGGCTGGTTCCTGGTCTATCAACACACAAGGAAGACGTCGGCAGCAAATCTGGACCTGGTCAGGCTGCCTGTCTTACATGATGGCTTGGTTCATGTCTTGAGAACCCAGACTTTTGGCTGATTGGATCAGATCTCTGGGATTTTCTCAGGCATGTTCCATTGGTATGGTCATTTTAATTTGGACATTTCAGAAGCGAGTGGACCGACACAGACTGAAGGTAGATGTCATTAAAGTTCTGCCTGTTCCCAAAACAATCGTGTTTATCTGACATTCGGCTCCTCGACTGGCCTTGATAGGCCGTCTTATCTCAACACGCCTGCAGAAGTTTTGTAAACTTGACACTCTCACCCTCCCAATTCAGAGGAGCCCCGCTGAATAAACATTCTGTCATCATTTCAGGACTCTGAATTCGGCTCTGGCCATCCTCGGCAGCCCCCCCAAGTGTGCACAGATCTCTCCAGAGGGAACTACTGTATATGAACTGAATGTTTTTTATCTGAACTCTGCAGTCCTTCTACGAGCTGGCTGCTCACCGCTTTTGAGTACTCCACACACCCCCGCCCCCTCTCTGCATAATGTCAGCGTCATTATTTTTTACCTTCAAAACAGAGGTCAAAAATGTGTTAGGAATTTTGTTGTTGTCTCCAAACCCTATGTGTCATTTTTCACCACTTTTATTGTCTGTCCAACAGATCTCACTTGTAAATGAGTCTTCGAGGCTCATTGTGACTTATCTGTTTAAATAAAGGTTGAATGAATATAAATTTTGGTTAAGAAACAATCCAAAACTTGTTTTTCTCATATAGTAGGGAATGATTTGACTCCTACATTAGAGTCTGGCAATGATGGCGGACAACAGCGTTACTTGTTCCCCTGCTGCATTTACTGCTGTTATTAAAAGCTGTTGCTTCGAGTTCTCGTTCACCATTGTTTGCTCACTGCTGAACCCGCTGGAAATCTGATAAATGTGTCTCATCTTTTAACTCACGTATCTTCATATCTTCAGGTACACAGAGGAGGAGATCCGACAGAAAGTGAGCACATTCAGACAAATGCTGATGGACAAAGAAGGCGTAATCACCAGAGAGGGATCTCACACACAGTGAGTTCAATAAACATCTGTTTTATTCTGACACCCAGCCTGTTTTTGTGCATTACTATCATAACACCAAGAGACAAATATTGGACATAAGCGTCTGTTTGCATGGTTAAACACTGATTTGTCGGATACATGGGCAGCACGGTGGCACAACTGGTAGAGCTGCTGCCTCTCAGCGAGAAGGTTGCCGGTTCAAATCCCGGTCCGGGGCCTTTCTGGGTGGAGTTTGCATGTTCTCCCCGTGCATGCGTGGGTTTCCTCCGGGTACTCCGGTTTCCTCCCACAGACCAAAAAACATGCTTGTTAGGCTGATTGGTGACTCTAAATTGACCCTAGGTGTGAGTGTGAGAGTGGATGGTTGTTTGGTGTGAGTGAGACAGGTCCCTCTTGTAAATGAGTCCCCGTGACTCAACGAGGCTAGCCTGTATAAATAAAGGTTGAATGAAATGAATGAACAATAAGAAATCATTGCAAATAGTTTTTAAAAAAAAATCACAGCTAATCACCTGTTACCTAACAGTGAAAAGAGGGCGTTAATATTTTTGTCTGAGTCTGTATTTGTGTTTTTCTGTTACCAAAATACCCCATGAATACTGGACAGATTTTAATGGAACATTCATAAAGTCATCATTAGATGTACCTCAACAACTGATTAACCTTCAGAGTCAACATGATTCAAGGTGGCTACCACAGCTGATTGAAGATAGCCAAAACAAAAATGGCTGTAACTCAGTCAAATTTACAGATTTTGAGCTATTTGGATGTGGTAGTAGCTGAGACTCATTCCAACACTCTTGAGTGCTAACAAATCAATGCAAGTCTCCCATGAGACTGTGCATAACATTAGACCTAAAATCCATATTTTTGCTTTAATTGTTATTTACAGCTGCTTTATTCATCAAATCTAGAAGTCCACAGTTCATGATGACAAACCAGTCGAGCCTTCTTGACCCAGCTGCAATGGACAAAATAAAGCAGAATGTAGATGGTCTCAGAAAAGCCTTGCAGATATATTATGTGTGTTAAGAACACAGAGTTCAATAACTTGTGATAAATTGCAATAGTTTGCATAAGGCTCTGAGCAGGCACAAAACTTTCATAATGAGGTTGCAGTGGTTAATTACCAATAACTACTGCACCATGTTCGGCTGTCCTTTATTCACCTTTTGAAAGCAAGAAATCCTTGGTCTCATCATGGTCAGGCAAAAAGGTAAATGTTGTCAAAGCTCTGCAGAAAAACTCTTTCATCCGCATACCCTCAAGCTGCTGATCGGTGCTTTCGCAGCAAGGCTGAAACTGATGGTGGAGGCCCAGAAACCTCCCAGATAGACAGGAATGGTTTGCAGATTGTGATAAGGTCATGGAAACTGGTCTGAGAGAGACTTGTCGATGGGGGGCCTGGAGCATGTTGGTAGGATAATCATGTGTGCTGCTGCTGACGTATACAGTATAGGGAGGGGGAGTACCGTAGTAAGAATGTAGCGGTCGTCAATCTGTGACAAACCACATGTACTGGGTTGCTGGTTCTACACCAGATGGAAACCCAGATCTGATGGAGGCTAAGTGGAGATCTGTGGCCAATCACATTCAGGATATCCATGAAGGTCATGGGGACCTCTATCCTGAATGTGCCCATGGCCTTTTGGATGGAAATGAACGTGAGAAGCAGTGGCTCCAACCGCGTAAGAATTGATTGACTGCTTGGAAATTGTTGCATTTCAAACAAACCTGTGAAATTCTGCTGTGACGTGTCAACTCATCATTTTGCTCAATTTTTTTAGATACCAAAGCTGGTCAGATGATGGAGGACCTTATCCAAAACAAGTACGTTGTGAGTGATGTACGACGCCTGTCTCCGAAACACCAGACATCCACATTGGAAGCATTTCACAGCCTCATTCTACGTTTCGCACCAAAGCATACAGGATTCGGGTATCTGGCAATGATGAGCAGGTACATAATCAACTTAATGATTTTCCCTTAAATGTGATTTATGGTTTATTCTAATTTACATGAATTGTTTTAACAGCTCACTCTTTTTGACAGATTATTTCTTGCAGCACTGCACTACAATGAAAATGCACATCGCTTGCAAGCAGTGACAGCTGATGGAAGGCCACGCTTCTCCTTGACCTTTCCAAAGAGCAAGAAGGGTGGTCATTCAGTGCGCAAGGAAAAATGCCCTGCGAGCTACGGTATGCCCCACTAACACTTGTAGCAGAAATCTGAGAACTAAACAGATCAATCTGAGAATGTTATCAGAGAAGTAACGGCTTAAAGACTTTTCTTTTTAAGCAAGCCTATTCTGCCTCCACATGATTTTATCTTTGATCTTGGTTTATATTATTATAGATTTTACTTGATTTTATCACTTGTTTTATTTGTTGTAGCACTTTGAGATTTTTATTAATGAAAAGTGCGGTATAAATTGAATTATTATTATTATTAAACATGGCTGTCTAAAAAAGGTTAAGTCTGAAAAAAGAAAGCAAAAAAAAATGGGGAAACGTTTTGTCTTTTGTCCGAAAGACTTCCTCAGTCTGATTTGCTGTATTCATCTCAGTCTTATAAATTGCACCTTCTCACTGCTCTCAGCTGGTTTCGGCTGTCATCAGCCAACTGGTTGATCCACAGTGAGAAGGTGATATTTATAAGACTGAGCTGAATACAGCAAGTCAGACTGAGGAAGTCTTTCGGACAAAAGACGAAACGTTTCCCCATTTTTTTTTTGGCTTTCTTTTCTTTTTTGAATGTCCAGAGGACCAGACTTAACCTTTTTATTTTTTATTTACCTGGATTATTGAGCATGCATCAGGGTAAACATGGCTGTGATAAAAACAACAACTGCTAATTATGAAATGTTGATTATCTACTAATCAATTGCATTTTTAGGTACAAAGTTTTGCAAAAAAAAAAAGCTCAAACAGCTGCTTGTGATGTTTTTAGGGAAATGAATGTGTGAAATGAATGAATGACAATGACAAGCTTTGTTACATTCAGTTATAGGTGTTCAACAATAGCATAACAGATCAGACATCTCGTAACATCTATTAAACAGTGCAATACTAAACAAATTAAAATTAAACAGGAATTAATTAATTAATTAATTGTTTAATTTATTAACAATTAAATGTTGCATGGTTGATATTGCTGCTACTTCTGTAGAGTGCATGGTCATGTGATTGTGTATGTATTTCCCTTTACAGAGTACACCACAAGGGTTGTGGACAGGCTGTTCGAAGCATACGCAGACAGTCCAATGGAGTTGAAGAGTTCCATACAAGATCTTGTACAGAACGTACCCCCAACACTTGCAGCTGGGATGGAGAGACCCAACATGGCTGATGCAGTTGCAGCTTACTGTTCTCGGTTTCAGCTATAGTCTAACAATTTTTGAATGGCAGTTAGGCAAAAAGAAATGCTGAGTAACAGAAATAAATGAATAGACCTTCAACTGTGGTTGCAGAATTTATTTACACACTAGAAAATTCGTAACAGTTTCTGTACATGAAGCAGTGGTATATATATTGTTTACAGCTCGGGAAGTCGAAAACCTGTGTAAGCATCACTTGGGAAAGTTTGTCTAATCTTCATGACAACACAGGATGGAAGGACAACACGTATCTTCTTGCCCAAGTAGTGCCAGATCCATCGAACAAACTGCCTGTAAGCTGTGTATCGATATTTCCTGTACAACACAGAGAGAGAGAACTTGAGCTAATGGTAACTTCAAAAGGCAATTATGAAAGAAATCTATATACAAAAAATGAAATTAACTTAAAATATGAAATACTTACTCATGCAAAGGCCTGTCCATGTTGCCATGATCCTGTTTGTATGCAAGATATGCTATTTCAAGGGCATATATGTTGAGACAACCTCCAGAAAAACATGGATGTTGCACAATACACTGGTATTGCTCTTCATCAGCTGTCATTGTTTCAAACACACAGCTGATTTCGTGACAGCAGACACACTCCAATTCTTGGTCCATCACAGCGCAGTTACTGCACAGACACCTTGTAAGAAGAAAAAAAATATGAATACATGTAATTCACAAATTATATATATGTATATATGTATATATGTATATAGATATATATATATATATATATATATGTGTATATGTATATGTGTATATGTATATGTGTATATGTATATGTGTATATGTGTATATGTGTATATGTGTATATGTGTATGTGTATATGTGTATATGTATATGTGTATATGTATATGTGTATATGTATATGTGTATATGTATATGTGTATATGTATATGTGTATATGTATATGTGTATGTGTATATGTGTATATGTATATGTGTATATGTATATGTGTATATGTATATGTGTATATGTGTATATGTATATGTGTATATGTGTATGTGTATGTGTGTATGTGTATGTGTGTATGTGTATGTGTATATGTGTATATGTGTATATGTGTATATGTGTATATGTGTATATATATATGTGTATATGTGTTTGTGTAAAACGATCAGTTATAGTGGGGGTGGGGGAACAATTAATAGTTTCATAACAGCCCTACAGTAATTTCTATTAATTTGTTATTATTTACATTTGTACAGTTAAGCACAAATTTATAAGGTTGACAACAACTTCAGATTTTGATTGAAAAGAAGATACAGGTAAGCTAATAGTCCCTTCCTCCTGTTTTTGGATAGTAGCTTATCAGCTCACACACACACACATCCCACAACCAAACGCAGTTTGTTTTTGCTCCTCCATCCTTACATCTGCGTGCCCCTTGTAGCAGTGGACACACAGAGTGTAATCCCTCACTCCCCACAAATCAACGCGATTTTGTTTTTATCTTTTTATTTATCGCTGTGGAGTTGAAAGGTAAACACTCCGACAGTAGTGCGGGTGTGGGCGCGGGGGGAGGGGGGTGTATTTCCGTAAGATAATGCAGAGAAAAAAAGAGGGAACAGATGGACAAAAACGTTTTCTAGGCAAATGGTCCTTACAATCCATTTTTTGTTTACTCAAATAAATAATTTTTGTTTGAAAAAGGCTACTGGAACATAGTTTACCAGTCCGTGTTTTCAATCCGAGAAGGTCCGTTCTCTGACTCTTCTGCAGGGGGAGCTGCCTCTTGCCTTCTTCGTGGTTCATACATGTACGGTAAAGGTCCTTGCTGATCAATAATTTCAGTCTGGACATCTACATCTTGTTCTCCATCACTTGCAGATAAATCATTAAAAATATTGTCTAAGCCACTGGAACTTCCACTGAAATCATCATCACTCTCATAAGCCGCCGCCATCGTGAACTGACTTCTGCCTTTTGGGAGGAGCCTTTCTTTACGTGAATCACGAGTTCGGCAATGTTCGGAGGGGTTTCCGGAAAAATCCGGAACTACGTTTTTTTTTTTTTTTTTTCCACTTGCCTGGCCCAAATGCAAAAATGAAAATAGAATTCATAAAATACTACAGTAATTCTCCAATATGGTGAATTGTTACTGTCACGGTGGGTGTTGTCCTTTAATAAATCTATAAATAAGCTGAATGTACAGTATGTGGATGAAAAATAAAGAGCACGTACCTCTCCCATAGACAACGTGACAAAAGCGGAGAGTCTAAGGGGTGCAAACAATTTAAAGACAAAACCACAGAAGAAATAAAAAGGAGGGGCTTCCGATCTTAAAGTAACACGGCTAAAATAATGACGGTGTTTCAGTCAGGTAATAAACATTATACAATAATACAACAATACAAAAAGACATTTTGTGTAATTATAACAAAGGAGAAATACAACCAGGTTACATACAGAAACCCCTAAAATAATTGTTAGCTGAATTAGTGTTTCTGAACGTAAAAAAATGAGGACTGAGATTAAAAGGAAGGAGTTTGTGAAACTCCTTCACCCCCTTAGAATTACACAAAAATAAAAAAACAGTGTCAGTATCAGTACAAATATTTTGTGTTCTGCAACAATGTAATACATCAGCATAATAGCTACCCTACAATAGGGTCAGGAGACCAGAGATCGTTCGACGCCAAGCGAGATCTCACAGTATCCCATGGACAACAAGAGGTGCCTTTTACACCTCCCCCTCATACAGAATGAACACATATGGTACTGATGCTTATGAAAACCACAAAAAAAAAAAAGATCCTGTAGGAGGCGATGAAGAGACGACAGCCGGGCCAAACAAACTTTGCACTGACCAGTTTCACCGAGGCTCTAACACCTGGGTGAGAAAGGGAGTGTAAGGAGTCAAAAACGCGGCGTCGCCATGAAACTGGAACCAGGGGGCGGGGCCTGCCAGTAGAAACATCACAGAGCAGGAGAGGACCGCCGTCATTCACCTGCCGTTCCTCCAACTCGAGGCCTGTGGGCCCGGACTGGAGCTCGAGTATTTCTGCGTCGCTACGTTGGTCCGCAGCCATAGCAGAAAAATCGATGCCAACGTATACGGGAGAGATCAGCACCCGGGAGAGACAGTCAGCCACCACGTTGGATTTTCCAGCCACATGCTGAATGTCTGTAGTAAATTCAGACACCGCTGCGAGGTGGCGTTGCTGGCGAGCAGACCAGGGGTCAGAAATTTTTGACATCGCAAACACCAAGGGTTTGTGGTCAACATATGCAGTGAACCGGCGGCCCTCCAGGAAAAACCTGAAATGGCGTGTGGCCAGGTAAAGCGCCAGCAACTCTCTGTCAAAAACACTGTATTTAAGCTCGTTGTCCCGCAGCGTACGGCTGAAAAATGCAAGCGGCTGCCAAACCCCGGAAACCTGCTGTTCTAACACAGCCCCCACCGCAACATCAGATGCGTCGGTTGTTAAAGCTATTTGCGCCGCTGGGGATGGATGGGCCAAAAGGGCAGCAGTGGCCAGTGCAGCTTTAGCATCACCAAATGCCTGTAGGCGTTCTGGTGTCCAGTCAACACTGTCGTTGGGCTTCTTCTTTTTCAGCGCTCCATAGAGCGGACGCAGCAGCTGTGCTGCCCTGGTATCCTGGTCGATTCACATCTCTCTTTTAAACTCCACGTGGAAAACCTAGTGAAGAAACTGAAAGTTAAACTGGGTTTCTTTTTCAGAAACAGATCATGTCTGAATGTTAGGAAACGCCTTGTATCTGTGACTTTCCTTCCCTCCATTGATTACGGTGACATTCTCTACATGAATGCTCCTACAAGCACCCTGCGGATGTTGGATGTTGTCTATCATGGTGCATCCTGCAGATGTTGGATGTTGTCTATCATGGTGCATCCTGCAGATGTTGGATGTTGTCTATCATGGTGCACTAAGATTCATAACTGGCTGTGATTATCGTACCCACCACTGCACCCTGTATTCACTGGTTAACTGGACATCATTAACCTCACACAGACTCTTCCACTGGTACATTTTCATCTTTAAATCACTTCTTGGTCTGCTGCCCTCATACATCTCCTCCTACATGTCTTTGCGTGAGTGCAGCTACAGCGTGCGCTCTCAGGACATGATTACCTGCAGTGTTCCGTCAGTGAGGACTGAACTAGACAAAAGGGCCTTCTCCTACTCTGCTCCTGCTTCATGGAATATCTTACAAAAAGATCTGAAGATCTCGACCTTGACCTCTCTAAGTGGCTTCACATATCTACTAAGAGGGGAGTGGTGGTGCAGAGGTTAGAGACGGTGGGCCTGTGATCAGAAGATTGCTGGTTCAAGCCCCGGTACCGACAACATAAAAAAATGTGGGTGGAAAAAGGTGAAACACCCACACCTGCCTCCACCCTCATTCGCCCCACTCTGGGCCCCTGAGCAAGGCCCTCAACCCCCACCATCTGCTCCCTAAAAAACGGGTCTCTCTTGAAAATGAGTTCTCATGGCTCAATGGGACTAAACTGTTTAAATAAAAGTTGAATATTTAAAGATTTTAGTGGACATGAATGAAAATCTAAGTCGACTTGAAAATGCCCTCCTGAAATCATTTGAAGCCTTAATCATTGGGTTGCCAGGTAGGACTTTGTGTAAAATGTATTATATTATCTTATATCAAATACATAACTTAGAAAAATATTTGTAATGCATAATGAAATGGTAGACTTTAAAACTGAGGACTAATATTTTATTTGATCTCGTGTAAAATGGTGATTAAACATGGATTTTACAGAAGGCTTCAAATGATTTCAGGGGGCGTTTAAGATTTTCGTATTTTTATTTTTTTTCTGTATGACTGTATCCCTATGATCAATTGATTGTATTCTTGGATTGTATTATTTTTTTCTATGATATTTGGGTGGACACTGACTTTATATAAGTCCGTTGGACTTCCTGCACTGTTATTGTTATTTTATTCTTAATATCTTTGATCTCTGTAAAAGAAACTAAACTAATATTTAAAACAGGAACATGTCTGTGCTGGTTTTTGTCAGGAACTAGCAGACTCCCTGCTTCGCCAGCCTCCGAGCAGCCTACATCCCGGGGCCACAGAACGTGTCAGCAGATTCTCTGTCCCATCGGAAGCCGCTCCTGGGGGAATGGAAGCTTCACGACGAGATGGTGGAGAGGATCTGGACCGTCTATGGCAGAGCGGACGTGGATCTCTTTGCCTCAGGGGACGTGTTTCACTGCCCCCTTTGGTTCTCCCTGGGCAACGGCGGTCCTCTAGGCCACGATGCGCTGGCGCACGACTGGCCCCGGACCCTCCTTTATGCCTTGCCGCCCTTCAGCCTACTCTTTCAGACCTTCCTACGGATTCATCAGGAGGGGCATAAGGTTCTACTGGTGGCCCCCTTCTGGCCGGCAAGGACTTGGTTCCCTCTGCTGCGCGATTTCAGCTCTGGCTCGCCGATGCATCTCTCCTCCAGGACGGACCTTCTTTCCCACATGGAGAGTCGGGTTCTGCACCCGGAACCGGACCGGCTCCAACTCTGGGTCTGGCCCCAGCAGAGTCGGGACCCATGTTTTCAGGGTACACTGGGCCGGTAGGACATACAATGGCTAATGCGTGGGCGCCATCCACGCGGGCCGTATATGCTAATAAATGGGCGGCCTTTGTGACCTGGTGCCGCGATAAGGGGCAGGATCCGGTACGGTGTTCAGTCTCTGACATACTGACCTTCCTGCAAGCATTGCTGGATCGAGGACGGTCCCCATTTACCTTGAAGGTATATGTGGCTGCCATTTCTCGTTGGCATTCCGGCCTGAATGGTTGTTCGGTGGGCCAGGACAAGGACGTTGCACTGTTTTTTAGAGGTGCTCGGCGTTTGCATCCACCCAAACGCCCTGTGGTGCTGGCATGGGACATTTTTCTGGTGCTTGAGGCTCTTCGCCCCCCCCATTTGAACCCCTGGCATCTGCGGACCTGAAATGGCTTTCAATGAAAACGGCATTTCCTTTGGCAATTGCTTCCGCTAAACGTGTGGGGGAATTGCAGGCTCTTTCGGTGGCTGAGCCCTGTTGCCAGTGGAACCCTGATGGCTCAGGTGTCACGCTGTGGCCTGATGTGACATTTCTGCCTAAAGTGTCCCTACCAGCTGGTAGTACCCAACCGCTCCATCTTGCCCGGTTTGACACCGCTGGTTCCTCCAAACACCTATGCCCTGTTCGTGCACTTGAGGCGTATGTGGCCGTTACGACGCCCATCCGGAGGACGAATGGCCTTTTTGTGTGCTACGCTGGCCCACGGACAGGTCAGGCACTCTCTAAGCAGCGACTGGCACACTGGGTTGTGGATCACTTGTTTTATTTTGATCTTTGCTTTATTACACTTTGTAGCACTTTGAGATTTTTATTAATGGAAAGTGCATTATAAATGGAATTCATTATTATTATTATTATTTGATCTCCAAAGCTTATGCCTTGCAGGACTGGTCACTAGCGGCGGGAGTGAAATGCCACTCTACGAGGGGTATGTCGACCACGTTTGCTGCCATGACAGAGGTACCGTTGGACAGTATATGCCGTGCAGCCTCTTGGATGTTGCAGAGTACCTTTACTCGATTTTACAGAGTGAATGTGGCTGCGCCCTATCCCCTTCAAGGAGTTCTGGAGCAGCATGTCTCCCCTTCACATTGAGGTGAGTGGTGTGGTTATTGTTCCTTGAACGTTGCCGATTCCTCGTGACCATGTTGCCATGCGTCATCCATGCTTTGAAAGCACCGCCTCTGGCGGTCAGGAGGGATGGAATAGAACGAAAGTTACTACTGTAACTACGGTTCTATGAATCCCGGATGACCACCAGAGTGCTTAGTCCCTTGGAATCCTTGCTTTGCGAGAAGATTGAGGGACTGGGTCCCGGATGTGACGTACTTATACAGGTGGTCCCCGACTTACGATCACTCTTACTTACGAGGTGCCGACTTTACGAGCGTTCTCCGGAACCAAACTACCGAGTTACGAGATCAGGTTCCGGGTTTACAAGATTTCAACATTAGAAACCATTGCTCCGATTTACAAGATGGGTGTGCTCATACGACCGCAAAATACGGTAACCGAGTGTTCGTCTGACGGCTGAATTTCATGTTTCGAAGGTG
>JBBPBX010067002.1:3642-19521 GCA_038048925.1 Garcialebias charrua
ACTGTATATATAATTTTTTTAAATAAAAAATTATTTTGAAAGACCGAGTTCCGGTTTTACTTCCGGTTTGACGGCAGAAACAGCGGAGCAGTGGCTTTGGACCAGAGGAGCACCGAGCTAACATGCTAACAGGCCTTACTGTAAACACTCTGGACCGCATGAAGTACAGGCAGCCTCAGATGTTGGAGGAGCACCGAGCTAACATGCTAATGGAGGAAGGCTTCACCAGCTTCCAGTAGGTTATTACCTCTTTTTCCCCTTCATTATGGCTCCAAATGTACCGGTATGTGTTTTTTTATAATTATGTAGGGTACTGTGTTAGGATAGGCTAAGTCCTTGGTAAAATACAGTATATTGTACGTATAAGGTGCAGTTTCGACGCATGTTTCGAGTTACGTCGAAATTCGCTTTACGGTGGAGCGTAGGAACGGAACTCTGTCGTAAGTCGAGGACTACCTGTAGAGATCTTCTTGCTGAGAGGCAGCAACTCTACCAACTGAGCCACCGTGCCGCCAAGAAGAAAAATAAAAGTGCAAAAACTGCACGTTTCCACAAAATTGTGAGTTTTTTAAGACCAATCTTAAAAAGATAAAAGGTGTTAATAGAAAAGTGTAAAGACTGAGAGAAGGAAAAACACTTTTCCACAGATGATATGAGAAATGATATGATGCAACACATCTAATATGATGTATAATACAAGATACAGTACGAAAAATATATATACATAACAAATTAGATCTGACGTGGGAGATATTAGATTAGGCAAACTTTTTACAAGCACGTCCCACAAATGTGTCTCCCTGACAAGTATGACACCATTTAACTTGAATTAAAGAGACTTTCAAAGATTCATTTCCAAGTAGCTTTGTTGTAACTAAGAAATACAGGCGCATCTAAAAAATATGAATAACGCAAGTTCAGTCTTCTTTAGTCAGTGGTTTCAGAAAGTGAAACTCATACATTGTATAGAGTAATTACACACAGAGTGAAATATTTCAAGCCTCCAAGTTAGGAGTCATATTTAATATTTGTAGATTTTAAATCAAAGTGTTTTTGTTTAAAATGATCAAATCTCTGTAAACTTCATTAGATCTGTTCATCTGCATCTTTAGCAGATAAGTTCTCAGCATATTTGTGTTTGTTTTATGGTATAAAACCCATTGCGTGCATCTTTACATACACATGGATGGAATGCCATAAATTGACCTTACATTCAATTTTTGTCCTTTTTCCTAAAAAGGTCAAATGAACATCTTAAATGTTAACAATTCTTTAGAAACAAGCTTTCTTAGGTTTAAAGCCACCACTTCTAATTATAGTGCCGGTACTACAGTATATTTTAAAAACAACTTTATCGAAGCTCGTCCTCTCCTAAATTTAAATTTGTTCAAATATTCTGCATTTAACCTTGAGACCCTGCATCCTAATTTTGAGGACAGCTGTTCTTATTTTGAGGGACTAGATTGTATGTTTTATTTTTCATCGTGTTCATATTTTCAACTCCTCATTGGTCAAAATCAATATTTATTTTTGTGTTTATGAAGTTCTACTAACCCTAAATAGATAGAGGAAATAAAAAATGCAGATCAAGCAAAAGCTTTGGACTCAAGAGAATAAAACAGTCTGGTTAAGGGGGCCACCAATATTTAGGAGTGGCCACCATCACCCCAGTCCCTCACTGCCTTGGAAGCACCCCTGCTGCAAAACATTTTTAGGCTAAACTGGAAATTTCTGAAGAAATTCTCTAAGATGGAAAAGAAGCCTGAAACTCCAACATTCATCAACTTTAGTAAATAATTTAAATGTAACTCCTGTAATAATCCAATTTGTGTGTCCAATCTACAAGCCAACCCTTTGATGTCTCACCAGAATAAGAAGTGTAAAGAGCAGAAAAAATATTAAACCTGCTGCTGATGGCTCATTATGGTCACCATGGTTACCACACACCTGAACTTCACCTGAATTTATCTTCACTTGAAGAGAAATTTTGGACCTCAGTGGACTGGACCTATAGCCGACAGTACCATACCAACTTTATTTATAGAGCACTTTATGCACCCAACAGGACCAAAGTGCTGTACACAATCATAAAAACAACACAATCATAAAATGAAAAGGTCAAGTATAAAGGAGAGTTTGTGTTTGTGCATCTGAGATAAAAAAAAAGAAGAATGCTATGACCCTATTCATAGCAGTTTGACCCAATCAGAGCAGGGCGGGTCCTGCTGTCTGGTGAACAGTGAGCCCAGAGCAGAGTTCCCAACTCAGAGACAGACTGCAGGTGAGAGCACCAGTCAGTGTTTCCTGGACTATTTTCCACACAGGACACCTCTCTACCCTAACAGAAGAAGTTGGCATGTAATCAATTATTAAACGTATGTGTTAGTACCTGACCAATTCACTGCAACCGGGGGAGATACCAGAACTGAAACACCATTACTCCCTCCTCGTGCATGGCACCCCAACCTCCCCGGGACTTTTGTATCTAAAATCTAACTTTGTGATCCACGTTAATGTGCTCGGAGCCTCGGCTTCATCGTAATGACGTTTGAAACTTGCACATGTGACCAAACGTCTGGTCTTTGAAGGAGACTGCGCTGATGGCGCTCAGCCTGTTTGTGTCTCTCACGGTGAGAGAAACTGTGTCTGTAAATCCTGTAAATATAATATCTTTGAATTAAATAATCATTTTAGGAGAGAAATGTGTCAGTCTGGCAAAAAAAAAAAAATAATAATAATAATAATTACCGGTATTCTTCTCTATAAAGGACTTCCTGTGCTATATTTTTTTATTAGTGTTGTAACGGTATACGTGAGTGTACCGAACCGTTTCGGTACGGCACGTTCGGTTCGGTCCACGTGCGCACTGTTTCGGTTGTTTTTTCACTCATTAAATGTTATTAACGGGAGATTATGTGCCGCAGAACTAAAATTCCTAAGCGTGTTTCAGCATGGCACTATTTTCTTACAGCACGTAGCATTAGCAGCCTAGCATCTCGTTGCAGTCATAGACATAAACTATTTAAATGTAAATGTACTGTATTTATGTCTGTGGTTGCGGTCTCCTGTTTGGGAACATTATGGCTTTCTTGTTAAAAGAAAAGTGAACAAATCCAAAGCTGTGTGTCGACTTTGTTTCACAGAGATTGGATCTGCCGCAGGTAACACGTCTAACTTTTTTATGCACTTGAAACGACATCATCCAAATGTGAATTCTTCTACAAGCAAGCAAAGCAGCTTATTGCAAAGACCGAAAGCAGCAGCATTTAAACATTCCCTGGTACAGGTGTATTCGCTGACATTTTGAGTGATCATTGTGTAGTAGCGGCTCTCAGAGATATTAAACTTCCATTCTGCATTTTAGCCAAGGTTCTAGAAAAACTGATAAACTCTCAAATCAAAAAATACCTGGAATCATTTAACATCTTACCTCTCCATCAATCTGGTTTCAGGAAACAACATAGCACAATGACTGCTTCACTGAAGGTTCTTAATGACGTTGTTGAAGCATTGGATGCTAAGGATTATTGTGCTGCACTTTTCTTAGACCTGTCTAAAGCTTTTGACACTGTGGATCATAACATCTTGTGTCATTAGCTCTCAGAAATATATATTTTTTTTCAGATCACACCATTGGTTGGTTTTCTAACGATCTTTCCGATCAGAGACAATGTGTTCAACATAATGGTACTTCTTCCTGTTATTTAACAGTCAACAATGGCGTACCAGAAGGCTCGTACCAAAAGGCTCAGTCTTAGAGAGAGTCAGAGTCAGAGAGTCAGAGAGTCTTTATTGTCATTTGCACCGCATGTGGTACATGTGATGAAAACGAGATTATGTACACGAGGTCCCAGTTACATCCAACAACAAATGAAAGAGAAAAACAGTAATAACATCTAGAATTAACTAAGAAAAACATCAACTAGTAATACACTAAGCCTAATATAGTGGGAATAAACAGCAGCACGAACATGAGTTTGTATGAGCAGATGGTCACAGATGAACACAGATGAACACAGCAACAAGAAAACAGATCAGCATCAGTATGATGTGATATTTTGCAGTGTTTATTTTTTATTTTATTTTTATTTATTCATGAGTCTAACAGCCTCAGGGTAGAAGCTGTTCCTCAGTCTAGTGGTTCTACACTTGATGCTCCTCAACCTCCGTCCTGAGGGGAGGACCCACCCTAAGGGTCCACCCTTAGGACCCACCCTCTTTACAATCTACATAGGTAATGTAGGTCAGAGCATCCCTGATGCATCCTCACATTTCTATGCTGACAGTTGTTTATTGTCGAGCTAAAACAGTTGTTAAGGCTTTCCAGCTTTTGCAATCTGCTTTTGACAACATCCAGTCAGATTAGTTCCATCCCAAACTTGCCCTAAATGCAGATAAAACCAAAAGGATGCTTTTTCAAACAGGAAGTCGGTCCCAGCAGTTCTTCCTCTGATTTCATCCTCAAATGGTGTCCCTATTGAGTTTGTTGATTCCTAAAATGTTTGGGTATCCTGGTCGATTCACATCTCTCTTTTAAACTCCATGTGGAAAACCTAGTAAAAAAACTGAAAGTTAAACTGGGTTTCTTTTTCAGAAACAGAGCCTGTCTAACTCTGAATGCTAGGAAACGCCTTGTATCTGTGACTTTCCTTCCCTCCATTGATTACGGTGACATTATCTACATGAATGCTCCTACAAGCACCCTGCAGATGTTGGATGCTGTCTATCATGGTGCACTAAGATTCATAACTGGCTGTGATTATCGTACCCACCACTGCACCCTGTATTCACTGGTTAACTGGACGTCATTAACTTCGCGAAGACTCTTCCACTTGTACATTCTCATCTTTAAATCACTTCTTGGTGTGCTACCTTCATACATCTCCTCCTACATGTCTCTGCAAAGGTGGGCGCCAGACTGCTTGGGAGCGCTAAAGCACTAATCCGCTTATAGCGGACCTAAACAATTTGTTAGCTTTACAACGGATTGACTAATTTTTATAATTCATAAGCGGATTTGCGCTATTTTTATTTAAAATGCAGTACCGCTAATAACTAATTATCTATCAGTAAAAACGAAAAAACTTATTTACGGGCTCTTAAATCAACCGGACGACTGCTAACAGACCATATCCTGTCAGCGCCGGATGTGGTCCGTGACAAAAAAGCGTCCCCCTCAGTCTCTTGGCTAGAGAGAGCGCAGTTAGCAGCCAGTGTGTTACTCTGCAGCCTTATTGCTTGTTTTCGAAGAGTCAGACGAAGAGTTTTTAACATGGAGGGTGAACTTATGGATGTTTCTCAGCGGCCTACGCGACGCGTCTGGATTAAAAAAAGTAGTTCGCCATTTGCCCTCTTCAAAATGGCGGCGGCCACAGAAGCTAAGGACTTTCCAAGAAAACACGGTAAAAACAATTATTTCTTTGCTGAGAAAAAATATATTTCTTAGCTGACTTTATAGCACAAGGTTTTTCTGAGCTTAACCGGTTCACGAAATGGTCAAATCTGCTGGATTAAAAAAAGTAGTTCGCCATTTGCCCTGTTCAAAATGGCGGTTAGCGTGTTAGCATTAGCTCCGCTAGCATTGCTAATACATAAGCGCTTTTGAAATTGCGGACCTAAATAAATTAATAAGTGCTTTAGAAATAGCGGAACTAATTTTTGGATTAGCGCTGCCCAGCACTGTGTCTCTGTATGTGTGCAGCTACAGCATGCGCTCCCAGGACATGATTACTTGCAGTGTTCCCTCAGTGAGGACTGAACTTGGCACAGGGCCTTATCCTACTCCACTCCTGCTTCATAGAATATCTTACAAAAATATATGAAACTCTCAACCTTGACCTCTCTAAATGGCTTTAAGAATCTGTTGGACTCATGGCAAGAACCAGTGCAGACATGTTCCTGTTTTTAGTTTTCTACATTTGCCTTATAATCTAGCTGCTTTTACTACTTTCGCATCTTTTTTTAACTTGTTAAAAATGAAAATCTGTATGCTTCTTACGATTGTCTATTGTTGTCGCTGTTGTCATCATTCTTTGTTGAAACCAGGTCTCTCTTGTAAATGAGTCATCTAGGCTCAATGGGATTAACCTGCCTAAATGTTTATGTTTATGTTTATGTTTATTAAATTTGTTCATTTTTTTTACAAAAGAAACAATACAAGACAATCTCATAAATGATAGTGTACAAAATGTAAAAAAAATGAAAGGTAGCAGAAAGAAGAATAAATCTTATTATATCTGCCCCTTATTTCCAACAATTAGATTAAACAACAATAATCAACCATGTAAACAATAATAATCTTCAACCAACTTTTTCCAACAATCAGATTAAACAATAATAATCTTCAACCAACAGTACAAAATAAAGGTTGAATGAAAAAAAAACAATCTTTATCAGGTAATTCAGATCGGTCCAGAGCAATAACACAAACTGTAGGAGTTTATAAAGCTCTGGATCTATGTCTGAATGTTGCTGATGCGCCGGCTTTAAAGTTCTTGGGCCCCGCTACAACATCCATCACATCAACACTTCAGTCAAAAAGTTCAGCACTTTATGAAAAAGCTAAAACTGATATTGTCAACAAGCCCTGGAGCCGATTAAAGCCGTGCCCTGATGATGATGATGATGATGACCGAGAGATTCAACCACCTCATAACAACCAATCAAGAAGAGGTATTGTTCTTTTATTATTATTATTGTCTAATAAAAAAAATAAAAAAAATTATAATCCTATTAACTCATTTTTTCTACCTCTTTGTGTTTTATTTCCAGTCTGGTCTGGGACAGAGACAGCAACTGTCTTCTTCCTGTTCAGGGAAATCCACCAGAGATCACCTCCAGCTAAGAAGTCTGTGATGACTGAACTCTGGACTTTTTCAGGGACAGGTGGGAGCGGGTCAAAGAAGAGGTTGTGAGTAATGAGGCCAAATACAGCCACACTGCAGAATTAGCAAAGCTCTACCTCTTTATTCCTGCTACTGTTGTTAGTGAGTGGTTTTCTCCACCGATGGAAATATTCACTGCAACTAGATCTGTGCTTTTGGCAAAAATGTGGACAAGTTGGTCTTTTTGGACAAAAACTTAACACTTGATTAGTTAGATTGTAAACAGTCTGTTGCTGCTTATTGTTCTGGTTCTGACTGTTATTGTATTTATTAAGATTTTTATTATTGTTAGTATACAGTAGTTTATTTATTGTAAAGAGTGCCGTTTATTTAAAATATCATCCAAATGGGTCGCTTTTATTTATTTTTATACAAACGTATTGTTTACTTGGCATATTTTCAAGATAAACGTTTTGCAAGTCTTTGTTTTGTCTTTTTTTTGTACCAAAAATTAACTGAACCGAGCCATCCTTGAAATTGAACCAAACCAAAATGTGATTTTAGCGTACCGTTACACCCCTATTTTTTATATATCTGACGTCAGTATCTCGGTGTCTTGTTCACGAATGAGGGAAAACTGGAGCGTGAGATCGATAGGCGGATAGGTGCAGCGTCCGCAGTGAAGCGGGCGCTGTACCGGTCTGTCGTGGTGAAGAGAGAGCTGAGTCAAAAGGCAAAGCTCTCAATTTACCGATCGATCTACGTTCCCACCCTCATCTATGGTCATGAGCTTTGGGTTATGACCGAAAGAACGAGATCTCGGATACAAGCGGCTGAAATGAGTTTTCTCCGCAGGGTGTCTGGACTCTCCCTTAGAGATAGGGTGAGAAGCTCAGTCATCCGGGAGGGACTCGGAGTAGAGCCGCTGCTTCTCCACATCGAGAGGAGCCAGTTGAGGTGGCTCGGGCATCTGGTTAGGATGCCTCCTGGACGCCTCCCTGGTGAGGTGTTCCGGGCATGTCCCACCGGGAGGAGACCCAGAGGAAGACCCAGGACACGCTGGAGGGACTATGTTTCTCGGCTGGCCTGGGAACGCCTTGGGATTCCCCCAGAGGAGCTGCTCCAAGTGGCTGGGGAGAGGGAAGTCTGGGCCTCCCTACTTAGGCTGCTACCCCCGCGACCCGACCCCGGATAAGAGGAAGAAAATGGATGGATGGATGGACGTCAGTCCCTCAATTTAAAACACTGACTTGACATAAAAGTAAACTACCGGTACAGAAAAGTTGTTCAAAACCCCTCTCTTTCTTCAGAATGATGTTGGTGAAGGTTAAAATCATCTTACATCTTCAACACTTCATTAGAGAACATTATACTGTGCACTTTTATTAAGGTCATGCACACACTACCTGTACTATGTACTTTTACTAAGGTCATGCACACACTATACTGTGTATCCGCTCATTCTCAATCAGTTCATCTGGACAATTTCCAGATGAACTGATTGAGAATGAGCGGATTTGATACCTGGACTATTGAGAATGAACTTTCTGGACTATACTGTGTACTTTTACAAAGGTCATGTACACACACAATATACTCCTCTTTAGGTGAAAANAGAAATAACATCAGTCAAAATATTTTTTTCTGCATTAGTCTCTCTAAATACGCTGCCAGTGCCTCTCTTGCAAAGTCTGATGAAGAGGAGAACAATGAAGTTCCACTCCAGCAGCTCCTCAAAGAGTTCTACTATTTTTGATCAAATCCTGTTGAAATTCATTTGCAGTTTTTGCAGTTTTCATTGCATCATGTGATGCAGACTATTTCAAACCAAGCGGCATGCTTTGATATCATTTTTGTAAGGGTTTTTACAAAGTTGAAGGAGTCGTGAATCAAAAAGTATGACAGAAATAAGATTAATAACCTAATAATAGCAAAGATGCCCATAAACTCCTTATATTTCTTGTCTCTGCGTCATGGTGCAGCCTTGGGCCGAGTTGTAATAAAAATATTAAGTCTTCATGGCGTTATTGACCTCAGTCAGTCAAGCATGTAGCAGCATAATCCATAAAAAAAAAACATTTAGGTTTCAGCAACAATAATCAAGAATATCCATCTGTGTCTGCAGCAGCTCACATCATGTTTGACTCCAGGTTACTTACAGGCGATGAGCTGTAAAATGCCGGTGCAGATGAACCTCTGGCCTTTGGGCAGCGTGAACAGCTGAGCCAGAAACACAAACAGGGCCAGGATGGTGAAAACACAGGCCAGGACTGAAGTGCCCTGCACCGCCTGGAGGTAGTCTGCAGCAGAAGGACAGAGAAACAGATAGGAGAAATCATATTTTCTGGAAAATAATCAAATATAATAATAATAAATCAGCATGAGTGTTGAATGACTGCTGAAATTTGCTGAAGAAGCTGAAACTAGGTTGTTAAAGCGAAAAGCTAAAAGAATAAAAAATGATGGCAAAAGTAGCAAAGCTAGCTAAAAGCTCAAAGTGGTGAAGTACTAGCTAAAAGCTAAAGTAGCAAAAGGCTGGTAAAAAGCTAAAAGTACAAAAATTGCAAACTAAGTGATAATTATTTTTTTTATAAGAATAGCAAATTGGAAACTAAAAATGTTTAAAAGCTAACTAGAAGCTACATGTAGCAAAAAGGTAGGTAATAGCTTCAAAAGGGCATACGAAGACAAAAATAGAGCTGCTATGCTGTAACAAGACAATGTTTTTGAAACAACTGACCAATCAAGAATGAGCTTAAAGATCATGGGAATGACCCCAGAAGTCACCTAGTTATCATTTTCCCTGATGTGTAGCTGAAATACTCTTTTCAAGAATGACCTGATATATTATTTCCTTATGTATTACAGCATATACAGTACTGTACAAACATTAACATTTCTTAACTGGTCTGATCAAATGTCTGAGTCAATATATGGGAAAGAGCTATGGTACCTGAAATAATAAAATGTTATTGTCTTCTCTGAGAACTGCCCTCCCACAACTAAGAGGAAAATCATGAGGTTCCTGGATCAACAAAAGGTCTTAGTTTGAGGAACATCCTTTGTCTGCTCTCATTCTCAGCCATTAGAGTTTGTTGAAGGTCTGGCTCATTCTTTTGAATATGTAATGTTGTTTCCTCTTTACCAAAGACATCTGGTTATTTTTGGAGAATGTGATTTTTCAATCCTCTGATAATTTAGAAGTGGTTAAAATCTTTACGTAGTATTGTCAACATAAATATGAGTGTTTTCATTCATCCACAAAAGGTATTTCACTCCAGTATCAGAGTACAGGTGGTGGAATCCTGCCCTTCTTTTACAGAGGAGCCCTCAATGACAGCCATGGATAAGTCCTCTATGATGGGGGACAATGGTCTTGGGTTTTCCCCAGACAATCCTCTAGTGATTGTGGGTAGAACCTCTGAGAAAGAAAGGGCTGAAGAGGATGAGGAAGTTGGAGAATACATGATCGGAGCAGGTGGGTAGTAAGGACCCAAGTTGTAATCCTCCAATGCACCTTTAGGGTGGGCGTATATTCCCCACCAAAGGGCCTGCACGGGCTCTCTGGCCATCCTGGTCATTTTCTCCATGCTGGTCTGTCGAGTTGAAGCGAAAAAAGTCTGAACCTTCTCCTTGAAGGTGAAGGTGGGTCTTTGGGAGGTGGGGCTTAAAAGTTTTTTTTTTTTCACAGCTACAAAGTAGAATGTCGGCCCAGCACCAGCAGTTGAAGAAAAGGGAGATTTGCGCCCAAGTGTCGACTGTGAAAGCCAGCAGGGTTCTGAACACATGGCAGTCAAAATCCAGACTCCAGAACAAAGAGGTCTGAGGGACTCTTGTGGGCGGACTTTCACAAGCTAGACCAGGTCATGCTCTTGTTACTCTGCCAGAAAGCTTTCAATAAAAGCCTTTTCTCCACAATTTCAAAAATGTGACTCTTTTTGCAATCATCAGTGAACGTTCATTTTCTTCCCAGCTTAGAGTCAGAGTCAGAGAGTCTTTATTGTCATTTGCACCGCATGTGGTACATGTGATGAAAACGAGATTATGTACACGGGGTCCCAGTTACATCCAACAACAAATGCAAGAGAAAAACAGTAATAACATCTAGAATTAACTAAGAAAAACATCAACTAGTAATACACTAAGCCTAATATAGTGGAAATAAACAGCAGCACGAACATGAGTTTGTATGAGCAGATGGTCACAGATGAACACAGATGAACACAGCAACAAGAAAACAGATCAGCATCAGCACAATGTGATATTTTGCAGTGTTTATTTTTTATTTTATTTATTCATGAGTCTAACAGCCTCAGGGTAGAAGCTGTTCCTCAGTCTAGTGGTTCTACATTTGATGCTCCTCAACCTCCGTCCTGAGGGGAGTGGGGCAAAGAGTGAGTGTGCTGGGTGAGTGAGGTCTTTCATGATGCAGGTGGCTCTTTTCCTGCATCTGGAGGTGTAAATGTCTGTGATGGTGGGGAGACTGACTCCAACAGACTTCTGTGCAGCCTTCACCACTCTCTGTAGAGCTTTCCTCTCTTCAACTGTGCAGCCTCCATGCCACACGTTGATGCTGGAGCACAGGACGCTCTCCACTGCACACCTGTAGAAGGAGGTGAGAACTGGGCTGCTCAGACCAGCTCGTCTCAGTCGTCTGAGGAAGTAGAGTCTCTGATGACCTTTCTTGATCAGGCTGGTGGTGTTGTTGCTCCAGCTGAGGTTATCATTCATGTGTACACCCAAGTATTTGTAGCTGGAGACCACTTCCACTGCAGACCCACCTATTTTCAGTGGGGCATGGGTGTGTTTGTTCCTTCTGAAGTCCACAATCATCTCCTTTGTCTTCTTCACATTCATGTGAAGATTATTCTCTTTGCACCAGCTCTCCAGGTGTTCCACCTCCTGTCTGTAGCTGGACTCATCATTGTTTGTGATGCATCCCACCACCGCTGTATCATCTGCAAACTTAACAATATGACAGCCTGGAAGTGTGGCTGTACAATCATATGTGAGCAGAGTGAACAGAAGAGGGCTCAGCACACATCCTTGAGGAGAGCCAGTGCTGAGGGTTATGGTGGAGGAGGAGAAGTTGTGGATCTTCACGGACTGTGGTCTGTTTGTTAAGAAGTCTAGTACCCAGTTACAGATGGAGGGGCTTAGTCCAAGTGTAGATAGTTTGTCTATCAGAGTTTGGGGGATCATGGTGTTGAAGGCAGATGTGAAGTCCACAAAGAGCAGACGCACGTATGAGTCCTTCTGATCCAGGTGGGTGAGAGCAGTGTGGACCACGGAAGAAATGGCGTCCTCTGTTGATCGGTTCTCACGGTATGCGTATTGATGAGGGTCCTCGTTGATGTTGACGGTTGCCTTGATGTGGGACATGACCAGTTTCTCAAAACATTTAGCGACTATCGGGGTGAGGGCCACCGGTCTATAGTCATTCAGACCAGTCACTGTGGAGCTCTTTGGGACTGGGATGATGGTCGCGGTCTTCAGGCAGGTGGGAACTGACTCCAGTGCAAGTGAGGTGGTGAAGATGTCAGCCAGCACCTCACAGAGCTGGTCCGCACATTCCTTCAGAACTTTCCCTGGGATGTTGTCTGGTCCGGTTGCTTTATGAGGATTAATCTTTCTGAGACTGCCTCTCACTTCTGCTGCGGTCACTCTGAGATGCTCTTCATCTGGTGATGAGGTGAGTCTGGTGCTAGCTGGTCTGTTTGGATCATCAAAACGTGCATAAAACTTATTGAGGGCATCAGGCAGAGATGGGTCCCTGGGGCATTGTTTGTTCTTGCCTTTGTAATCTGTTATGCATTTAATACCCTTCCACATGCTCCGTGGGTCTTGTGAGGTGAACTGTCCCTCTATCCTCTGTGCATACGTGGCCTTGGCCTTCTTAATGCCATCCTTCAGTTCATTCCTGCTCTTTCTCAGCTCCTCTTTATCTCCTGACTTGAATGCAGTGTCCCTGGCTGCTAGCAAGACGTGAACTTCTTTATTTAACCAGGGTTTCCGGTTCGGGTAGGATTTAACAGATTGAGTGGTATCACCAGTCTGAGAACCGCCCAGTCGTTGTAAGTTACAGCTCCTACAGGAGAAAAAGGCCTGTTTCTCATCTTCATCCAGCTGATACAGACTGAGCTCGCCTCTCTCGTAGTTGAACACGTATCCCCACGCATCACCAAATGGTTCTGAAGACCACTCCTGGTGCAGCAATTCAAGTAGGGGGAGTTGTGTTCTACACATGGTTCTCCAGGGAGCTTCTGCAACCTGGTCAGGAAGATACTTGTAGATTGATAAAAGGTATAAAAACGAGAGCTGTGTTCTTAGCCATGAAGGTTGCGTGCAGTTTATCCAGGGTTGTCCAAGTTGAGGCATCAGCAGTAGACATTCCTTCATATTAAAACTGATGGCGTCAGAAGGTCCTTCAGCAACTAGCTCTGGAGGCTTTTCAGTTAAAGTTGATGCCGATGATACCGCAGCGAGGTTTTCATCCTGACTCTGACAACCGGTTGCCATCGTGTTTTCACACTCGAATCTCTTTACTGGAACCATGGGACATCATAAGAACTATTAAACTATAAGAAACCCCACCCTCTTTTCTGATTGGATTAAAAATGTGTGTGAGATGTGTAGTGGCTGAGAGCAGATAAACGATGCATGTTTCTTATGCCGGGTACCGACCGGACTCGTTTCGGGCGGTGGAAGCGGCCGGTTTACATTGAAAGTCTATGTGGAGAGGCGTCGAGGCGCGGCGTATCGCGAAGCGGCACGTTTTGAGTGTTTGAAGCGGCGCTTCAGCACGCGGCAGTTCCTTTCCGCGCACGCGCCCGTCCGAAGCAACCTACGCGTTGAGCAGCGTCGAGCCGCCAAAGATCGACAAAGTTGATATTTTGCGGCTCGACGTTGCTCGACGCGTCCAGCAACCAATCGGGAGAGCCTCTGCTATGTGATGACACAACGACAACGGGACTTTTTTTGGACTTTTTAAACTTACCCCATCGAGGCTCCATGAATTGGAACCAGCCTCCGGTAAGAAACTTGGCATTTTTACAGTTGCTGCTGTCCGCTCGAGCGTACGATCACCCCAAACATAAAAAAAAAAAAGTTTTAATCTCAACAAAGACTTTTGGAGCTGCAGTTCGGCTCGTAGAAAACCCACTCAAGTAGTAACGAGGCTCACGTACAGCTGATTTTATCTGCCAGCAGCATGAAACACAACAACTCGACCCGGAAAACGAGCTAGACCCCCTCCTCTGCCTGCTCCCAGTGCGCGTCATCAGACGCGTATTCAGTGGCTTGTGTGAAAGTGACAAGCCGCCAAAAGGGGGCGGCAGGAGTGTTTTGACGATTCCGGTCTGTACCCGGCTTTAGACTAAGGCCTTTTATTGATCTAGGAACCTGAAGATTTTTCAGGAGGGGAAAAAAAAACATGACAGTCTCTCAGATAAGACAAAGACTTTTTAATATTCCAGGTGCCATAGCTATTTCACATATATCAACTCAGACCAGTGAAGGAAGACTAATGTTCATATATGTTGGAACACATAATAAAATAAAGGTTAATAAACAAGATAACTCTAACAAAGTTAAGTAAGGTCTTTGGACGGTTTCTTCTTGTTGAAATGTTTTGTCTTTATCCAACAGACCATCAGTCCAAGGAGCCACAACAAACTCAGTTTTATAAATAACACCTTCTCATAGTGGGTTAACCAGTTTGATGGTGTGCAGGTGGTTTCTGTGGCCCACGCTCTCCCCCGCTGACTCGTTTGAGGCAATTATAACCAGAGTGGTTCAAAATATCCTGATTCAAGCATGTTTAAACTAAAAGAAACCGTCCAGAGGCCCTGACTTAACTTTGTTAGATTTTTCTACCTGGATTATTGAGCATGAATCAGGATATAAAGATAACCTTTAAAGTCATTATTGATTGACACCTGTCTAATCTGTGTTTGACAAAAGGTGTATTATTTCTCTCAAATCTTTCTTACAAATTATAAAAGTTAAACGTCATAGCATCCATCTCATGGATGGCTGAATGTTTTGATATTTGAATGGCTAAAATAACAAAGTATGGAGGAGGTGCAAAAAACAGGAAAACCACTGTGATCATGTTTAATCAGTGATCTCACAATGAAACAAAGACTAATAACCTTTTAGACACATTTAGTTCTGTTTCTAAAGTAGCACAGCCACCATCTGATCCACTACTAGTGCTAACGCTCACAAAATAAGACTTCTAGTATTGTTTTAAATTATGTTTGTTAAATTTGCATTCACTTTGCATGAATGTGAACGTGCTCAGTTTACCTCCGGGGTAGTTGCTCAGGCTGAAGTAATGCCAGTCTGAGTTTGTGAACTCCCATTTGCCCCACAGATCTGTTGACATAGTATCAGAGATCCACCAAGCCTGGAAACAAGTGTGAAAACAGGAGTGAAAGTGGAGTGTGAGAACATACAGAGGCATGCAAAGCCTGCAGAGCAAACAGTAAAACACTCTGAGAGGCTTGACAGCAGATATTTATACGTTTTATCCCTGGTGTGTACATGTGTGGCGTATCAGTGTGGGCAGGCAGATGGGCTGCTCTCTTACAAAGCTTTTTATTCTTCGGCAGTCATCTCCGGGCCTGTTTTCTTTTTTTGGGTTTAAAGATTTACGGCACCGTGGGTGGCAAAAAACATATTTTGACATTTAACTGGAGGGTATTTCTGGTTTACACATACAAGCCTGGCTGAGATGCATTGAAACAAAGTGAAGGAGCTTCTGGACCGGCATTTGTGATCTTTCAAAAATCTTTCTCTCTTAGTCTGAACACAGACCCCAGATAAAGAAATTACAGGTACACTAGAATTAAGGCATCTACCACCTTGACTCACAGTTTAAATTTACAAGTGCTTGATGTGTTGAGCATGACTCAACTACAACCACACAACTGTAAATGTAAGTTCAAGTCATTATTTTTGATAAAGAGGCGACTCTGGCACCAGTGATCCCAGTGACCTAGAAAGGAAGAAGGAGGTGAAGTTAATGGTTGGTTGGATGGATGGAGGGGAC
>JBBPBX010067003.1:5622-19520 GCA_038048925.1 Garcialebias charrua
TCAGCACCTTTGAAAAATGAAGAAACCATTGGATTTTGTAAAGAAACCCAGTTCTCTGATCTTAGATTTGTCCAAATATTGAATACCGATAATTGGAACAAATATTGAATAAATTTGGAACAAGTATGGAATAAATGATGACACTCAAACAGGCCAGTAAAATCAGATTTTTTTTTGCATGATTCATATCCTCAACACCACCTGTCAATCAATCCAGCAGGCTCATCA
Source organism: Garcialebias charrua (assembly GCA_038048925.1). Classification (NCBI taxonomy): domain Eukaryota; kingdom Metazoa; phylum Chordata; class Actinopteri; order Cyprinodontiformes; family Rivulidae; genus Garcialebias; species Garcialebias charrua. The sequence goes on from JBBPBX010067003.1 coordinate 5,851, forward strand.
GTAACTGACCTATCAGCGATCACAATTTGTCCCAAAGTGCAACGCCCCTTACCCGCAGGAGCTCCACCCCCTTTTTCTCCAACAACATTGTTGGGGTTTTGCTTTACGAACCCGGCAGAGCTGTGCGTTGGGCCGCTCGACGCGCGCAGCACTTCACAGCATAGCTCAGCGTGACGCTCCAAATTCTTGATGTCATTTGAGCAGAAGCAGGGCGGAGCGTTTACCTACGGGACAAATTGAGGTCGTTGATTGGTCATTTGCTGACACGCCTACTGAGTTGATTGACAGGTGGGGTGGGAGACAAAAAGGCACGAGCTGCGCAGCTTTGTTCTGTGATGTTAATAAAAAGTTCTAAAAATTAAAATAAAAACAGGGAGCGCTGGTCCTTCAGCCCACACATCAGACCAGCACACCAGGAAATATTTAGAACCTGGCACAGCCACGTTGAACATGAGTCAGTTCGCTCATGACAAATTCATTCATTCCTCCTCATCGGAGGAGGAAGCGAATGGTGATCGCTTCAAGCGATCACTTGACTTTTGGCAAAAAAACAAAAGAAAAGTCCAGATCAGCGATGAAGAAGAGGAATTTAATACATATGTGTCTCATACAAAACAGTGCGGCGCCGGGCAGTTTATTGTGAGACAACGCACGCGCGTAAGCGGTCGTAAAATTTGAGCTTGGCGCGTTCACGCCCGTGTTCAAAGACTTGTGCCGTGGCGCTCACACGGCGTGGCGCGGCGCTCGGCCAAACGCAGAGCTCTGCCTGGCCCATTGTCAATGGGATTTTGTGAAAAATCATCTGAAAAAATGGTTAAACGTTGTCAGTGGAGAACATGTAATTCAGACACTTGTTACCGTTTAAGAATGGAATACAGTTTATTCCATTTCCAAAACCTAAACGGGGTCTGGAAAAATGTAAAAGATGATAAAGGCTGGCGGGCGACCTCATGAGCAGCTAATAGAACAGTGATGAAAAGGAAGTACGTATGTTCATCTGTACGAAGGTAACTGCAGGAAAATCCTCAATTTTTTATCATAATTACATTGAATGTTTAATGGTTAAAGTAAACGTTAATGCTAGCTAGTTGTGCTTTGTTTTGTGTTTTAAATGTGGATATATGTTGTAACTTCTGGTTGCATAAGTTTAGTCTTTGTTACGTTCAGTTAACTGATTTTGTACAAAAGCGTTTATCAGGTTGTGTAATGTAAAGCGGAGCGCTACGTCTGTAGCATCTTAGCTAGCGCGTCTGTATTGCACGCTGCTAGCTTAGCGCTAGTCCTTGTTGCTCTCTGATGTAGTTACTGAATCAAGTGTTTACTTATGTAGGTAAACGTATACTGTATGTTTAAAACCCCATTAAAATACACCAGAATGCAGGAAAGTGTGTCTACTTTAAATTAAAAAAATTCTGGGGGAGGTCAAATTGTCAAAATGTTGATTAGACTACGTGTAGCCACTGACATACGCTTTTTGGTTAAGAATGATTTATAGAATCCATCGGTCTTTTGCACGTGACGTCACGGCTCGTGACTTTTTGCACCTCCGGTCGCCATTTTGGGTGTATACCGGTTCATTTAAACAGAGGAAGTCCATGTTAAACACAGTGCGATACAGAACAACAACATCAGCAAAATGCAAACTAAATATAAAAATGAGCAGAAGCCTTATAGAGAGAAACTCATTTGACGAATTTGGTGCTCATTTTTATATTTAGTTTGCATTTTGCTGATGTTATTGTTCTGTATCGCACTGTGTTTAAGATGGACTTCCTCTGTTTAAATGAACCGGTATACACCCAAAATGGCGACCGGAGGTGCAAAAAGTCACGTGTCTGCAAAAGACCGATTGGATTTATTCAGTTAAATTACAGGCACCTCTATTCATGCATACTTTAATAACAATGTTGCAGAATCAATATTGACTTTTTATTTAGCTCCATATTCAGATCAACACTTATTCTGTTTAAAAACTACAGATACCTACAGCATCACTGGCTGCAAAAAAATAAATAAAACTCAATCTTTGGGTTTTCCTGAAGTCAGGCGACCTGAGTCAGTTTCTTTCCTTTCAAGTTTTAATTTTAAAACGTTAATTTGTCACCGTCGTGATGCGGAACATCTGCCACCAAGCTGAGTGAACTTAACGTTTCTCTCAGTTGTGTGTAAAGCCAAACTAAACACAGCCACCCACTTCTTCGGGCCTCCAAACAGATTATATGTTGTTTTGGTGGAAAGATCTGGAGGCATTGTTTACACCACAGAGTTTACATGGATTGGGAGTCATTACAAGCAGGAATTCTCCGAAATTAGACGAGCTCCCTGGCGAAAACAGCACAATAACGGATCACAAGACCATGAAACCCCAACAGAAAATGAGAAGAAGGGCACAAAGAGGCTAAAATAACTTGTGATTAATCTTTCTTGGATTTTTAAATCAAAGCCAACCATGGCATTTTCTCAAAACCACAATAGACATCTTTGTCATCAGAGTGCCAAGCAGCCCTATCATCCACACGTCCTGACTTTGAATGAATAAAAGCAGTGGTGAAATTGAGGGGCGGGGAGGGGGGGACACGCCCCGAGGCCCGTCCCACTGGTTTTCCCCTCATATGGATAGCTGCATCACTCTGAATGACATAACAGGCTTTATTTTGTGCTCTGAAATTAGCATGGAAATGAAGAGGAAAATGGGGATATAAATGGTAATGTGGGTTAAGAGGGTCCTGCTGACAACAATGGGAGGGTTTACTCAATGTGAGCAGTTTAGTAAGAGGATCAACAAGGCTCCTCTGTGCTCATTTACAACCAACCAGTGCTTCCCACAACACCCTTTGGTCTCCATGATGCTCCTCTGGCTTGTAAAAGCTGGGGCTACCTTTACGGCGTCCGTGTTTGGAGAAGAATACATGTTAATCTGAGCGGGGGCTTTAAAAGAGTCTTCGTTTATGTAAATGTTAGGAAAGATCCAAACAGAAAACTCCAGTTTACTAAAATGTTTTTTTTTTATTATTATTTTTACATATTTTACTTGTGGCTGACATAAAATGAAAACCCACTGAATTGACCAAAACATATAATTTTAAATAATAAAACACCCAGCATTTAGCCACAGCTCATCAAAATGAGCGTACACAGAATTAGCTATAATTCTGTGAATTTTATAGATATAGAGTAAAAATTTCCGTGGTACGAGCTGGGAGTCCTGGCTAACACATACTGTATTTTCCGGAATATAGGTCACTGTTTTTTGCCTAATTTGCATGCCCTGCGACCTATAGAGAGGTGAGACCTGTTTATGGATTTTTCCCATATTTTTTAGACCAATTTATGGCTCAGATATGACCGTTTTTCATTTTTGGCAAAAACATGGTGCAGTACCACTTTCGGCCGCTAGGGTACACCCACCGTCCGTTCCCACCTCATGTGTCCGAAGAAAGCCTCCTCTGGTCGGACTGACTCTGTCGCTGCCCGGCCTCCTGCTCTGGAGGTGCTATAATTAGCAAGACAGATTTTTATCAAACTTGCAGAATGTAATCACTGTATGGACATTTACAAGTGACTAGCTTTATGAGATGTTTGAGATAAAAAAAAATTGATCTTTTAGCATCGTTGTTAGCGGTTAGCTACCGTAAATGGATACTATTAGATAAATAGCTCATAAACCACTCGGCGGATTTTCTTTCAGCTTACAGAATGTAATTAGCCTGGCCCTCGCCATTCCTACGCAGCTCCGCTCAATTCTCATTTCCCTTCACTGCTCAGTCTGGGACTTCTCCCATAGACAACGATTTCTCCGGTAGATTTTTGACCGGACCAATCAGAGAACAGAAGGGGCGGAGTTTTTGGCCCCTAACCCACGCCCCCACCTGTCCCAGCGCGCAGCCAGCGAGCATTCGCATGTTCTCATTCAAAGCGATGCAAAGCGATGCAGGACTGTTTTATATGTGACACAAATGTATTAATTTCCCCTTCTTAATCCCTTATCTGGAGTTTTCTTTTGTTTTTTTGGCCAAAAGTCAAGTTATCGCTCCCTCCTCCCTCCTCCTCCTCCTCCTCCTCTCCGCTGAGTGCCACCTGTCCCAGCGCGCAGCCGCATGTTCTCATTCAAAGCGATGCAAAGCGATGCAGGACTGTTTTATATTTGACACAAATGTGTTAAATTCCCCTTCTTAATCTCTTATCTGGAGTTTTATTTTGTTTTTTTGCCAAAAGTCAAGTGATCGCTCCCTCCTCCTCCTCTCTCTCCGCTGCGGTGCAAAGAATAAGGAAATGACTGAGGTTGTCACGAGAGAATTAAAATAGGGTTTTACGTTGCTGCCCGAGTCCCTGCATATTTTCTGGTCTTCTGGACCAGCGCTACATGGTTTTATTTAATTTTTTTCAAACGTTATAAACACAGAATATGCAGGCAGCGAGAGAAAATTCAGCAGGAGGCGGAGCAGATGTCAAGTTCGGCAGAGCACAGAGGGGGAGGGAGCAGAAAGCTTTCCCTGTTCAAAATTTTTCTAAGATCCAATGGTTTTGTTTCTCAGGCAGAGGCCACGCCTCCAGCAAGAATCGTTTTTCAATGGAGAAGTCCCAGACCCTAGTCCGAAGCGAAGTGAAGGACAGGGGTCTGGTTTTAACCAGGCTAGAATGTCATTATTTGGGTTTAATTTACAAACTGTTGACCTGTATGAGACATTTGAGATCAAATTCGATTTATTTATAATTTATTTTTGCAGTGCACGCGACCGTTTGGAAGACGTCAAAGCGAAACAATTTAAATCCAGCAGATTTGACCATTTCGTGAATTTATTAAGGAACGGTTAAGCTCAGGAACCCTTGTGCTATAATGTCAGCTATAATTTTTAGCAAACAAATAATTGTTTTTAAGTGTTAATCTTCTTAAAGCCTTGCTGTGCGCTCCTGTGGCAGACATTTGCAGCAGAGCTAAACACTCGGTCCACATTTCCGGGTTGTCTCAGCGGTGACGCGTCACGTCAGCGCGATCTATATAAAGGTGCGACCCGTTTATGGATTTTTCCAATTTTTTGGCAATAATTGGACAAAGCGATATATATAACGGCGCGACCTATATTCCGGAAAATACGGTAATCTGAGCACGACCATCATGTGAGAGCACAAAGTATCGCATGAGATGGTAAATGGTAAATGAACAACACTTATATAGCACCTTTTTATCTTTTCAAGATACTCAAAGTGCTTTACAACACAGTATGTGCCCTCATTTACCCATTCATACAACACTCTACTGCAGTACTGTATACTGTATCTGTACAAATCAGTGCTTTATCACACGGACACACATGGGAGGCAGTGAGGTGTTCAGTGTCTTGCTCAGGGCTGCTTCGGTATGTGAACACTGGTGGAATCGAACCCCCAACTCTTGCATTGGAGGACGACTGCTCTAGCCACTCAGCCACAGCCACCTCATTTCATTTAAAAACAACAAACCTACGGTAAGTTTTAGCAACACAGTCACCTTATTATTTTTTTTAACAATAGTTTATTGGGAGCAGCATAATTTACTTTTCCCTAAATAAAAAACCCATAAAATATGGTCATAAATCTCAGAATGAATCAGAATTTGTCAGTAGTTTTACATATTTGAACTGTTTTTTTTTTCTGTTTTTTTCTTACAACACTTGTATGGATTTTTAATGGTACAAATATGTTCATATTTTATTAACCTGTATTTAAGCAGGCAAATCCCACTGAGATCACAGATCACTTTTGCAAGGGAGGTCTGGGCCTGAAGGCAGCCTAACATGCATGTTTTTGGTCTTGAATTCAGAAAGTATTTGAAGTGCATTGCAAATAAAATTGAAATAAATCAATTTGTCTGGAAGTTTTACAGTAGTTGTAAATGAGGGACTTGAGTGTGCACCAGTAAACCGTTCAGGACAATGCCACGTTACACTTTTAGGCCCCACTTACACGGACACGGCGGCAGAAACGTAGGTCTTTCGGATGTTGATTTGAGGAAAAAATCTGCGTTGACACAGAGCATTTTCAGTGTTTCCATAAATCCATGCACCGCCCCCCCCCCGAATCCGCTGTAGTTATTTTTTAATACATTTATTCATTTTAAAATGCAATACCAAACAATCCCATAAATGATACAAATACAAAATATAAACTGAAAGGCAGCAGAAGGAAGAAAAAATCTTATTATATCTGCCCCTTTTTTCAAACAATTAGTTCAAACAATAATTATGTACAAGTAACAGAACAAAATGAATCACTCTTTCTAATTTTCTAACTCCAATACAATACACATTAAGCTACTTCATATACAGTATACAGGAGGTCCCTGACTTACGACGGCCTCGACTTACGACGTTCCGGACTTACGAACGCGCTACGACCAAAAATCCGGACTTACGAATTTTCGAGTTACGAACGGTGCGTGGGAACGGAACTCGTTCGTAAGTCGGGGACCACCTGTATATATTTTAATAATTCAGTTTTGCACAGCAGCAGCAGCCTCCTTCTGGTTGAATAATCGTGCTCTTGATTGCGCAAGAAGGTGGAAAATGTCCTGAAAGTGTCTGACAAACTTTTGCCCGCTCCACCTCCTGAGAGACTCAACAAAATATAAACGTTACGTTTTGACCAGCTTTAAATCTCATTTTTCAACATGACATCTAAAACTCTGGCTTGAAAGGCGACAGACGATGTGGATTCCTTTATTAATAAATGCTTTAATTACTTATGATGTTCTTGTCATATCACCAGCTTAACCTTCTGCAACAAAGTCCACGTGGTCACAGCCAAACTGACGCTGCATGCAGTATTATGGTAAATGGAGCTTACTTATATAGCGCCTTCCAGCCCCTATGAGGGGCCCCAAAGCGCTTCACAGCTCCAGCCATCCACCCATTCATACACCAGTAGCGGTAGTCTGCCATGCAAGGCGCCAGCCAGTCCTACCGGGAGCAACTCGGGGTTAAGTGTCTTGCCCAGGGACCCAACGACATATGGTGTGAGGAACTCGGGATTTGAACCTCCAACCTTCGGATCAGGGGACGACTGCCATTACCACTACGCCACGGCCGCAGTGACATAATAATAATAATAATAATAATAATAATGTCATATTTTTGTCATCTATGCATGTTTCCACACAAGACGAAATTTGACTCTGCATTTAACCCAATCACCACCAGGTGGCAGCGGGCAGCTACAGAAAGCGCGCCGGGGAGCAGTAGTGATTAGATGTGCTGCTCAAACACACCACAAAACTATGCCGTGACTGGGGTTCGAACCAGGGTCCTCCGGATCCCAAGTCCAGTTCCCTTGCCACTACACCATCTTGGCCACATCACTAGGGGTGCGAATCTCTCAGTGTCTGGAGAATCGATTCCGATTTTTGGTGTCACGATTCGATTCGAAATCGATTTTTCGATTCAGAAACGATTTTTCTATTAAAATGGTCATAAATTTAGTTTCAGTTTTGCAACTGACAAGCTGAAAAGAATAAACAACAATGTAAACAAATGGAACATTTATTTAAAACAATAATTTTAGGTTCCTTATTGTATCAAATTTTTTGCATCGTTTGATATTTATACCAAAAATAGGAACAAATAATACAGGAATGCATTAAATTCTGTAACTTTTGGGTTTTAATGTAAAATGTAAAAAAAAAAAAAAAAAATCGATTTTGGGGCTTTTTGAATCGATTCTGAATCGCCAGGACTAAAGCCTGGAATACACTTGAGCGTACATGAAGTACGCCACTGTACGCGCGCATTTTGTGCGCATGTTTTCGCTGCTATAGCTCGGCTTTTATCAGCTTTCAAACGCTCGCGTTCTCGCTCCAGATCCTTGTTGTAATATGAGCAGCTGCGCACGGAGGGGACTCAACTGAGCTCGCTGATTGGTCACTTGCTGACACGCCTACTGAAATGATTGACAGCTTTCAGTCAGCTCATGTAGCTCGCTGAAGACCGCTGCGGTGTTCTGATGCTGTGTTTCTACTATATATGTTATAAAAAGTTATCTCAGAAATAAAAATAATAACAGGGAGCGCTTTTCCTGCAGCACACAGTCCACCAGGGAATATTTAAAACATTGCGCACCCAGGTAGGACCTGAATTCATTCATTTCAGTCATCGAGTGAACGGAGGAAGAAGTGATTACTTGACTTTAGGCAAAAAAACAAAAGAAAAGGCCAGATCAGCGATAAAGAAGGGGAATTTATTTCATTTGTGTAACATACAAAACAGTCCGGCGCCGGGGAAGTTTATGGTCAGACACCGCGCAAGCGTCCGCGGTCGTAAAAAAAAGCTTTGCGCGTACATGCCCTGAGGGGCTACGCGGGGCTACGCTTTTGCCTTGACGTACGTACGTGGCGTATAGGCGTACTGCTTGTACGCTCAGGTATATTTCGCCCTTTAAGAATCTAGATTCTTTAAAAAATCGATTTTTTTTTTCCTGACCCCTACGAGTCATCAGTAAGGGAAAAGCACAATTTTTGTTTGCCCGACTGTTTTTTTTTTTTTTTGCATAAAATTACAAACTACAGCAGTGTATCAGACCACAGATAAGAGGTGGAGCCAGACTCGTTTACCTCTTTTTAAAAGCGTCTGGACTTCACTTTTCTTTTCTTTTTTTTTTTTTACTTTATCTTTATTTATTTTTAACAACGCAGTTAACAACAATGACATTTTTCTGTCTCTACTTACTTAAATCTTTTACATTATAACTAGATTAGCGAAAATGAGACAAGCTATGTTCTAACAATGATTAGTAATATCAACAGAATGAACATAATAAATAAAAAGAAACAATAAAAAATAAATATATAATAAAAATAATAATAATGTGAAAATGAAAAAATTAAATAAAAATACTGTAAACAGGAAAAAATAATCCCCTCATAGGTAAAACATTCCACAAATTCCCAAGCATAATAACATTTCAGATAGATCCATAAAATCACAGCATAACCCACTAAATACAAGGCGATCCTATAAGTGTGTCACTGAATCAGTAATGGTAAAACAGGGCTCCATCTTATATTAAAAATTGTTTTTTGAAGCCTTAATGAGTATGTGATTTCTTCCATCAAGTAAATGTCCCAGATTTTTTGTATCCATATGTTATATTTAGGAGGCTCTAATTTCATCCATCTAATAGTTATACATTTCAAAGCTGCAGTGAGCAAAATATTTAAGAGATATTGTTCACCCTTCATGTGTATTCCATCAGGTATTTCTCCCAATATTGCCACTATGAGGATAAGATAAGAGGTAGAAGATGGAGCCAGAGTCGTTTATCTCTTTTTAAAAGCGTCTGGACTTCACTTTTCTTAAACCTTCATGTATTGAACGCCTTTTTAAAAATTTAAACCTTTATGGTTTTAGAATTGATCTGGAGTTAAAAGTTGAAGATCTCAAGTGATATGACAATGATTTTTGCCACCGAAAGCTTTTATTTTCCCAGTAAACAAGATGCATTTTGTGGAACAGCAGTATTTTAACCATTAAAGTGTTTGTGTGCATGTGTGTGTGTGCATGTGTGTCTGACGGGAGACTTTGTGTTTTTGTTTCGGGGCAGCTCAGCTGGGCCGGTGCAGCTGCATGGCAGCCACTCCTCTGCAGCTCCACCAGTCAAAAACACCCCCTGTAAATGCTATTGTGCTCACCTGATTGATCTCGGGGCAGAGCAGACAGGCCGACTTGGGAGCGAAATGGCAAAGGAACGGTCGGAGAACCAACAAGCAGGCCAGTGTTCGCAGCCGAGGAGGCCGGGGCCGCAGGTGGCTGGGAGGCACGCTCGGGTTGGCGCACTAGCTGTCGTCAGATGCCAACAGTGACATTTCCTGACTAAGGCTTTACACAAGCAGGAATCCCAGCAACGGTGCAGAGACAGGGGGGGAATGAAGAGAGGCACCTCGGGCTGACTTTTACAACACACATGGGCAAAGAAAAGGAGCAAATGTATGCAAGTGCACATGCAAAGAGGTATGCATTAAACATGAAACACACTCTTGGTGATAATAAAGATCTCTTTCTGTTGTGTCCTCTTTTCACACACACACACATTTGGAGCTAAAGCTGAGGTGGACTGAGACGAGTGAAGCGGGTTCTTCAGGAATCGTGAAGCATACCGTATTTTCCGCCCCATAAGTCGAATCAGTCCAATTATGTCCAATAAATTGGAAAAATCCATAAACGTGTTGCACCTCCATATACGTTGCATCTATTACGCGTCACCGCTGACGCGTCGCGTATGTTACGCGTCACCGCTGACAACTCGAAATGTGGGCCTGTGTTTTGCCCTGCTGCAAATGGCGGCTACAGGAGCGTGCACGGAAGGACTTTAACAAGATTAACACGGTAAAAACAATTATTTGTTTGCTGAAAATTATAGCAAAGATGTGTCTTAGCTGAACCTTTCCTCAGTGCTGGGCACCGCTAATTAAAAAATTAGTTCCACAATTTCTAAAACGCTTATTAATTTTTTTAGGTCCACAATTTCAAAAGCACAAATGTCTTATGAAAATTAGGGGAAGCTAATCTAATCCGCTATTTATATATTTCTATATTATATATATATATATATATTTATATATAGCCGGCAGCGTTATCAATATTTGCACTACACTGCCAACTGAAAAGTAACAAAAATGATCCTAAAAGGATGAAATTACAAAAATCAAAGGATTTATTTAATACTTTACGTACATATATTCTATTCGGCCACGAAATTAACAAAAAATAGAATGATCTTTTAATCCCTAAAACCACGTTTAAATCTCAAATACACGGGTGTGTCGCCACCGCATTTATACATAAAAGTAACCCAAATACATGAAACTAACGACTCGCCGTCGAATGGTCGACACAAAACACACAATAAAATCATCCGGCCACGTTAATTTGGCTTGAAACAGCGGGGTTCTCTACGGATTTATCCATTAGTAACCCAGCACTACCAACAGGCAGACACAGAGTTAGCGTCTATAGGTAGTCAACAGATTTAATGAAAAGTAACTAAAATACATAAAAATAACGACTCACCGTCAAATGGTCGACACAAAACCCACAATAAAATCCTCCGGCCGCGTTAATTTGGCTTGAAACAGCGGGGTTCTCTACGGATTTATCCAAGTACCCAGCACAAACAGTAGCCACAGAATTAGCCCCCGAGTTCACCTCTGAGTGACCCGGAAGATGTCAAGATGGAATAGTCCATTTTTAGTAGGGGGATAAAGAAATCGACTGTTTTTTTTATTGCGTATTTTAAGATAAGATAGATAAGATGCCTTTATTAATCCCACAGTGGGGAAATTTACATTGTCACAGCAGCATAGAGGACAGGGACCAGTTCAGAAAATGTTAAAAAATCTCTATATACATAAATAATACAAATTAGTACAAAAAAAACACTGAAACAGTATAAAAACGAAATATAGCTACTAAGAGCTACTAAGAGCAGCGCGTGTTGTACAGTCTGATGGCGGCCGGAAGGAAAGACCTGCGGTATCTTTCCTTCACGCACTTTAAATTTTTAGATTTAATGATCGTTTTCATCGTAACTATAATTATTTTTATGTTAAATGTAGATTAACAAGCAGGATCAATGTTAGTGATGTAGGTGACTGCACGGGGCGAGGCGGGGCCGGGGCCACTGCTGAAATGGGACCCCCAGGCATTTACCTACATGGTAGATCCGAGTCTGTTCTCAGCTCTGCCCCTCCCCCTCACACCCTTCCTCCTCTCTGCTGTTTACGGTGGGGAAAAAGGTAAAACAAGCAGCATAAGAGCTTGTAAATAAGTTTATTGGTTTTTACTGATAGATAATTAGTTATTAGCGGTACTGCATTTTAAATAAAAATAGCACAAATCCGCTTATGAATTATAAAAGTTAGTCAATTCACAAAAACGCTGACAAAAAGTTTAGGTCCACTGTAAGCGGATTAGCGCTTTAGCGCTCCCTAGCGTCCATATGCCCACCTTTGCCTTTCCTTAATAAATAAATAAACGTAATTGTCAAATCGACAGGATTTAAAAAGTAGTTTCGCTATGTGCACACGCACAGGTGGGACCGCTGCATTTCTTTAAAATTTAGCAAGATAAACACTTAAAAAATATATATTTGTTAGCTGACATTATAGCAAAAGTGTTTCTGAGCTTAACCTTTCCTTAATAAATTCACGTAATGGTCAAATCTGCTGGATTTAAATTTGGAAGACGTCTTCCAAACAGTTGCGCGCTGCGAAAATAAATTATAAATAAATCGAATTTTCGCTCAAACATCTCCTAAAGCTAATAGGTTGTAAATGTCCATCCAGTGATTACCTTCTGTAAGTTTCATCAAAATCTGTCGTGTGGTTCATGAGCTATTTTGCTAACAAGGTAACAGCAGTTCAGAGCTCCAGAGAGCAGGAGGCCGGGCTGCGGCAGAGTGAGTCCGAGCAGAGGAGGCTGCGGTCGGACACATGAGCTGGGAACGGTCGGTGCCGAAACTGGTACTGCTGCAAATTCTTTCCATCAGAATGAATGGAAACGGTCATATCTCAGCCAAAAATTGGTCTAAAAATATGGGAAAAAATCCATAAATATGTTGCTTCGCCCCATAAGTCGCAGGACATGAAAATTAGTTTAAAAAATCTGCGACTTATAGGCCGGAAAATATGGTAATCGCCTCCAAACCTACGGTACTGATAATTTGTCAACCATCCCCCACCGACGGATTTAAATAGTGAATGTTTATAGTTTTTTTAAATTTATTTATGAGACTGGAATTGAACAGGGAACGCAAGTAAACCTTAATGTTTTTAATGCAAGATATTCGAGTGGGCAGAAGTTACACTGTGGGAAACAACAGAGGTGGGATCCTTGTCCGAGGCGGCGCAGAGTGACGGATCCTGGAGAGTGGAGGGGGAGACATTTTATCCACCACCAGGTGCAGTGGTGGTGCCAAGGGGTGGCCAATGGTGGCCTTGACCACCATAGATTAATCTACGATCACCCCACTGGCCACCACAATCATTTGAGGAAACCATTTCAGCAATAATAAAACAAAAAACTCATAGTTTCCTACAATGTTAGCTGTGACCAATTTACATGCACATATGGTGGAAGCCATCTTGGATTTTGATGTACCGTAGCTACCCAATTTTTGAAAGGGAACTTTCTTACGCCTAAATGGCGCCAAACACGCGAATGGAAGGTGCCCCGTTGCTTATCTTTCAAGGTATCGCTCGCACTGCCTTCATGGACAAGCAGAAGGGGATTTCCATCCATCATCTTTATCCGCTTCTTCCTTTTCAGGTTGCAGGGGTCATTGATGTTCGTATCCAGCAGTCACTGTGTGAGAGGCGGGGGACACCCTGGGCCGTCCATCACAGAGACACATACGAGACAAACAACCATTCACTCTCTCACTCACATAGGGACAATTTAGAGTTCAGCCTAACATGCATGTTTTTGTTCTGCGGGAGGAAACTGGAATACCTGGAGAAAACTCACGCAGCACGGAGAGAACGTGCAAGCTCCGCCCAGAAAGGCCCGCCCAGCTGGGATTTAAAATGGTGACCAACTCGTTGAGAAGCGGCAGCTCTATCAACGGCGCCACCGTGCCGCTGGAGGGGATTTTCTATTCCCCCTTTTCCCTCCGTCTGTTCAGGGCAGGGGTCTGAAAAGTGGCTG
>JBBPBX010067007.1:0-19519 GCA_038048925.1 Garcialebias charrua
ACCCGCGCGTGGTCCCCCCGCGCACGACTCATGTGGAACATCGTGTGCCACGCAACGCGCCCACCCCCCGCAACCCGCGCGTGGTCCCCCCGCGCACGACTCATGTGGAACACCGTGTGCCACGCAACGCGCCCACCCCCCGCAACCCGCGCGTGGCCCCCCGCGCACGACTCATGTGGAACACCGTGTGCCACGCAACGCGCCCACCCCCCGCAACCCGCGCGTGGTCCCCCCGCGCACGACTCATGTGGAACACCGTGTGCCACGCAACGCGCCCACCCCCCCGCAACCCGCGCGTGGTCCCCCCGCGCACGACTCATGTGGAACACCTTGTGCCACGCAACGCGCCCACCCCCCCGCAACCCGCGCGTGGCCCCCCCGCGCGCCACTCATGTCGAGCACACACACACACACACACAAGTGGGTCTGAGCGGCTCAGATGAATGAAGCCATTGTCAGATCAAACCATTTACTGTACGAGCCATGGGAGACACAACATGCATCTGACTTGCGGGGGTGCGCGACAGACCTCCCTCCGAACGCGTGAAGGTCTTTTTACTTCTCATGTATGACACTTCCAATTATTTGTACTTTTTTAATTTACTTCAGCTCCTTCACAGCCAGACCTGGAGGAAGCGACTGTTTGAGCTTCTCTGCCTTCTCCTTGTCTGTGATGAGCAGCATGTACAGAAACCTGCTGCAGCGCTTGTGATAAAAAGCAGAAGAAAAAAAAAGAAAAAAAAAATGAATGGACACTTCCTGCTGTCAGAGGCAGGAAGCGTGGCCTTATATGGTGTTTTGAGGGGTGGAAATTATGTAAATGACATTTCCGCGGGCACGCGCAGCTGTTTAGAACAGGTGGGATTCATTATATTTACGCAAGCCATTTACACACGTTTCCTCATGATAGAAGACTTTGTTGAATCTGACGTGGCATGTTCGTACGAACGCTTCGTAAGAACAAAAGTAGGAGAAATTTAGGATAAAAATACGAACATTTTCGTGCATGAGGGCCAATGTCTGCTTTATGTATTAAATCGTAATTGAATCATAACCGCTAACCACAATCTCCTGATACCAAACGTAGGAGTATCATGCATTTTGGTTGAATCCTAGCTCATGGCAAATTACATTATGTGTGTGATAACAAAGAGGTCTGCCTGTCTCCTGCTCCCCCTCCACCAGCTGTGTGCTGTTAGGTTGTGGAAGAAAAAAGAAAATAGTCTAAATAATAACGCCAATATATTGCTAGACCAAAATTCAAAAGCTATATCTGTCTCATTCGACATTTGTCTCCAATAAAACACATCTAGCAGGATCTGGTCTGCACAACGGGTTTTTTACCTCTAATTTAAAGTCAAAAGCAAAAAATTTACAAAAAATGTCTTACATCAAATTGAAAGTTAACTTAACCTCGACCCAAGACTGTCTCACATCTCTCCAGAACTCTCATATTCGTCTAATTGATGAATTGTCAATCCCTTAAAATTTCCAAGATAAGCTTTTTGCTCTGTGGCCCCCTCTCTTTTGGGTCAGATCCTACATCCTCCGACTCCTGCCTCCTGTCTTCTGTCTCAACTTTCTTGTGTTCTTTTCTGTCTCAACTTCCTGTTTGCTCTCTCCTGCGTCAACTGCCTGATCACCTCATCTCCCTCTGTCTTTACCTTCCTCCACATCTCTCCCAATATGAATCTTTTCATATCATTCCACATTTCTGGCCGCTTCTCTGTTTCTCACTTTCTTTTTACTGTCTTCTGACACAACTTTACCTCACTCCTTCTTTTCAACTTCCTCACTCCCCTCAGTCTCTGCAACTTGCTTCAACCTCCTGTAGGTGGTGACGTTTGACTGCTCTTTCCCACCCCACCTACTGCTCTGACTTTTTCTTAAATTGAACTGTTCTCTGTGTTCCCTAATTCCTGTACACTTTCCGTAATTAAAAATAATTCTTCAAGAAGTTCAATCTGTTTTAGCTGTTCATCATATTTTTAATTAACTGTTGATAATCCGCCACTGTTGTACAATGAGCCAGTTCTGTTCCAATTGCATAGAGCTGTTGTTTGTGTTGTCTAAATCTGGTTAGGAATAAATTAGCTAAATTTCCTGTTGATCCGTCTGCTTCCTCAACAATTTTTGATGCTAGTTCCTTCAACTTGTTACACCTCTCTGTGTTTACGGTTTGTAAAAGTCTGATATTTGCTCGGATCCTAAGCAATAGTTCATGAATGTTTCCTTATTCCTGCATTGTTTACCTTGCATGTGTGCCATAATTGCCTTCACGCAACCTCATTCACCCAAAATGTTTATTCCCCAGCCGTTCTCACATGCACTTGAGATCTCTTGTAAAAACACAGTAAAAAGTCTGAAAAAATTCTGAGGTGAAAACCTCTGTGTTCAGGCTTATTTCTATGTTGAACAACAGCTCCCTCTGGCGGGCAAAATTATGGCAGCACCATTCACCACTGAAAAAAAAGAAAACTTCACTTCACACTCTCTTCACACTCTCTGAGTCGACACAAGCAATTAATGACAATTAAAAACACTGAAAATGCATATATATACAAAGATACCCCCCTTTGTCATTAATGAAACACGAAAAAACAAACGAAACGAGAAAAGAAGCATGCAAAATGGCCGAAACTCCAAAACCAATCAGCACCGCCACATTGAATGAACAGGCGGGCTCCCCCCTCTCTGACCACAACGGGTCACGTCTCCAGTGTGAATCCACCACAGCGAGTAGCAAGTTCGTCGCAGGGCACACCTGGCAGACGTTCCTACCACGTGACCGCGATGTATTCCCGCGATACACCGTTGCACGGAGGTCCACTCTCCTCAGTGGCTTCCGGTCAGTCCCGCGACAGACCGGGCAACAGTACGCTCGACAACCAAGAACAAGCGGCACGAAGCGTCCACTCACGCAGTGACGTCACAGGAAGCCGGGAACTCCCCTAACGTGGTACGTGCCAACAGGACGTCTCCGCGAGTCCAGCCACTCTGATTGAAGCGAGCGCACTCGGAAACAAACAACGAGCACGGGCCGACGAGCGAGCGCCTCCATCCT
Organism: Garcialebias charrua; assembly: GCA_038048925.1. Classification (NCBI taxonomy): domain Eukaryota; kingdom Metazoa; phylum Chordata; class Actinopteri; order Cyprinodontiformes; family Rivulidae; genus Garcialebias; species Garcialebias charrua. The sequence goes on from JBBPBX010067007.1 coordinate 3,065, forward strand.
GGCAACGAGCGGACGGGAACCGTCCGAACGGAACCAGCGGGAGCGAACCCCACGATCCAATCGACGACGCTTGACCCCCCAAAAAAAAGTAAATGAAACACGAACAGCACACGACTATACACACATGAAGGAAAAACTACGAGCACGCGCCCACCCACGAGCACGCGGCTCTGCTCGAGACCGCGCCGTGGGGACCGTCCCGCACACAAACAAGCGTCTGTTCAAACTGAAACCTGTGTCGATAGCTCAAACCAAACGTGTATTAATTAACTTCAACTTGAAGAACCAGAATTCATCACGAGACTGGACATCTTCTGTACTCAGTTGAATTTGGGACTGTGGCCAAATCGTCGGTTTTGTGTAAAACACGGTCGACTCACCTGATTTAGTCGTCTCAGAGCTCCACTGCAGTACAGCTGAAGAAAAGTCCACGTCGCCACAACCAAATCAGAGAAAGAGACAAGGCCATCACGTTGGGGGTCACCATTTGAAGGAGATATTCGACGGTGTTCGACGGAGTCTCGCCATAGACTTCAAAATTTATAGGGAATACCAAATCTTGCGTCGTTCGTCCAAAAGACAACAGACATTTAGACCAAACTAGATTTCATTTATTTTATTTTAGTTTAACCTAAACTAAGTAATACAGGTAGTCCCCGATTTACGAGCGAGATCCGTTACAACGAGGCGCTCGTAAACCAGAAATCTCGTAATTTGGAACGGCCGCACGCGGCTCTCGTTAAACCGGAACATCGCTCGCAAACCGGAACACTCCACGTGGCTCTCGTAAAACCGGAACATCGCTCGCAAATTGGGACAGGCCACGTGGCTCTCGTAAAACCGGGACGTCGCTCGCAAATTGGAACAAACCACGCGGCTCTCGTAAAACCGGAACATTGCTCGCTAAATTAGAACAGACCCACGTGGCTCTCGTTAAACCGGAACATCGCTCGCAAATCGGAAAAAGGGCGCTAACGAGACGCCAAGCACCCGTTTATCAACATGACACTGAAGAAGCGTACATACTGATCCTTAAACATGCACAACACTTTATTTACAACCAGTTAGCTAGCACATTACACCACACATTCATCTATAAACACATACAGTACCTGTACAGTTTTTACTGTACAAAAGTGCTTTTCTGCCCAGCACTACAGTACTGTACTGTACTGTACAGTACTGTCCAGTACTGTACTGTACTGTCCAGTACTGTACAGTACTGTACTGTACTTTCATTGAATACTGTTTTCAAGTCACACCCATATGACATCATGTGACACCATGTGTCACATCCATCAGAAACCGGTCAAATGCATCTGGAACAACTCACACCCACCATGAACAAGCCAAATCCATCAGAATCAAGTCACACCCATCATGAACACATGACATCCATCAGCATCATGTTGCAAACAAACATCAGAAACAAGTGACATCCTCCAGAAAGATGTAGCAAGCATCATGTTTAAAAAAACAACAGTGCCATACTGTAGTGTCCACTCCATGAACTTTAGAAAGGTAGAACCAGCCAGCACAGAAACAGCATAAAAAAGAAAGTTCCCTTACTTTGATTGAAGTGAAGGTAGTCTCTTTGGTTGTCAAAAGTTGCTGTTCAAACCTGGATCAGATGGGACTGCTTATGCAGCAGTGCAACCATCAATGTGAACATGTGAGTTCAGAGAAGCCGACGTAAGATATGAGTTCAGGGCAGGTGTGAGGTCCTGATGTGATGGAGGATGCTGGAGGATGCAGGATGATGCAGGAACAAGCAGCATCATTCAGAGGTAAGATGTGAGTTCAGTTCAAGTGTTTGGTCCTGATGTGATGGAGGATGCTGGAGGATGCAGGATGATGCAGGAACAAGCAGCATCATTCAGAGGTAAGATGTGAGTTCAGTTCAAGTGTTTGGTCCTGATGTGATGGAGGATGCTGGAGGATGCAGGATGATGCAGGAACAAGCAGCATCATTCAGAGGTAAGATGTGAGTTCAGTTCAAGTGTTTGGTCCTGATGTGATGGAGGATGCTGGAGGATGCAGGATGATGCAGGAACAAGCAGCATCATTCAGAGGGATGTGAGTTCAGTTCAAGTGTTTGGTCCTGATGCGAGGATGCAGAAGGTATGCACTGGAGGCAGGAGAGCTGGTCTGTCTGTGAACACAAACAACACACATGTTGAAGTGAACATTACACACAGAGAGATGACACCCCCCCACACACACACATGCACAAGTTGTGAAAAGGCCTCACGTTCATGTGGAGGAGAGGAGGCAGCGCACGGGTGTTCAGACTGTGGTCAGACAGGAGTCCAGGTGTCTGACATGGGTCAGTGATGCCACTGGAGGCAGGAGAGCTGGTCTGTCTGTGAACACAAACAACACACATGTTGAAGTGAACATTACACACAGAGAGATGACACCCCCCCACACACACACATGCACAAGTTGTGAAAAGGCCTCACGTTCATGTGGAGGAGAGGAGGCAGCGCACGGGTGTTCAGACTGTGGTCAGACAGGCGTCCAGGTGTCTGACATGGGTCAGTGATGCCACTGGAGGCAGGAGAGCTGGTCTGTCTGTGAACACAAACAACACACATGTTGAAGTGAACATTACACACAGAGAGATGACACCCCCCCACACACACACATGCACAAGTTGTGAAAAGGCCTCACGTTCATGTGGAGGAGAGGAGGCAGCGCACGGGTGTTCAGACTGTGGTCAGACAGGCGTCCAGGTGTCTGACATGGGTCAGTGATGCCACTGGAGGCAGGAGAGCTGGTCTGTCTGTGAACACAAACAACACACATGTTGAAGTGAACATTACACACAGAGAGATGACACCCCCCACACACACACACATGCACAAGTTGTGAAAAGGCCTCACGTTCATGTGGAGGAGAGGAGGCAGCGCACGGGTGTTCAGACTGTGGTCAGACAGGCGTCCAGGTGTCTGACATGGGAGGAGGCATGGAGGAGGCATGGAGGAGGCATGGAGGAGTCATGGAGCATCCCCTCAGTCAGTGTGATGCCAGTACACCCAGGAGGGTTAATCCCTCAGTCAGTGTGATGCCAGTACACCCAGGAGGGTTAATCCCTCAGTCAGTGTGATGCCAGTACACCCAGGAGAGGAGGGAACGCAGCAGGTGTCACTGTTAGAAAACAGAAATTTGTAAGTTAACATTACGTACTGTAATGAAACATATGAAACCACACAGACAGCAAGGTGTTGTGCTTACAGATAAATTAAACACATCCAAAAACAACTTGTCCTTACTGTGATGTTTGTGTGCTGATGTTTGGACCAGGGGGCGGCCTTTCCACAATGCTTTGGAGGGATGCTGTGGACATGACAAGACACAGGTGGATGATGAAATGTAGCATGAAACTAAACAGAAAAGCAAAATTAAATTCACATTTCATTATGTACTGTACGGTACCTGGATGATGAAGCTGTTCAGGTTAGTGGGGAGATGAGCAGGAGGTCAGTGAAGGTAGGTGTTGCAGAGGCTGGCTGGAGAGGAGGAGACGTCTGTGGACATGAACACAGACAGGTGGGTTAACAGATGAAGTAACATAAAAACAAAACACAAAATCAAAAAGTAAAAGCAAGTTTTCATTACCTTTGTGGAGGGGTGCAGAGGCTGGCTGGCTGAATGACTGGAGTGGAGAGGAGGAGGAGGAGGAGGAGCAGGAGCAGCAGACGTCTGTGGACATGAACAGAGACAGGTGGGTTAACAGATGAAGTAACATAAAATAAAACAGAAAATCAAAATATAAATGCAACATTTCTTTACCTTTGGGGACAGGTGCAGGGGAAGGACGGAGGGATGTTTACTGGGGAGAGGGTGAGCTGGATCTGGAGCTGGAGCTGGAGCTGGAGCTGGAGATGGAGATGTCCATTGACGGCTGGCTTGCAGCAGCAGAGGTGGATGGCTGTGCAGCAGCAGAGGTGGATGGCATTTCCTCTGCTGCTTCTGCTGCTCCAGCAGATCCTAGAGTCGCTGCAGTGCCCGTGGCTGCAGTGCCCGTGGCTGCAGTGCCCGTGGCTGCAGTGCCCGTGGCTGCAGTGCCCGTGGCTGCAGTGCCCGTGGCTGCAGTGCCCGTGGCTGCAGTGCCCGTGGCTGCAGTGCCCGTGGCTGCAGTGCCCCTCGTTACAAACTGCAGCATGCTGCTCTGCGCGGCCTCCTGTTTTTTTTCCTCTAGGATCTGCCGGTAACAAGCCAGACCGTCACGGACAGCTCGGGAGGCCCTGGCGAACCTCTCCCCATCCTCGTCCAGTGCCTCCAACTGGTCCAAGACGTGCTGCTGCTCCTTAAAGATCTTGGCCAAGACCTGCCTCGTGAAGACCTTGGCCGGAGCGGTTGGCCTTTCTTCTTGCTGCTCCTCCTCTACCGGCTGCCTAACCAGCTGCTGCAGGTCCGCAGTCGTAAGCTCCTCGCCTTCTTCAGCCAGCAACTCCCGAACATCTTCAGCCTCAATCTCCAATTCCATCCTCCTACTCATCTCCACCACACTCTCAATCACACTGCTGATTGAGTCCACGGGCTCAAGTGAGGGATCAAAAAACTGTGGACAGAGCTTTTTCCACACACCGTTAAGTGTGCTCTCCCTCACCTGATGCCAGGACTCATCAATGTGAGTGAGAGCATGGCGCAGGTTGTACTTCTTCCAGAAGTCCTTTAACGTGAACTCTGGAGAGTCGTCTGTTTCCAACAAAGCACTGCGGATGACCCTCTGAAGGTAGTAGGCCTTGAAGGTCGATATCACCCCCTGGTCCATTGGCTGGATGAGACTGGTGGTATTGGGTGGCAGGTACACCACCCTCACATTTTGGTTGAGGTCAGTCAGATTTGCGGGGTGACCCGGTGCATTGTCCAACAACAACAGGATGTTAAAGCGAATGCGCTGTCGTTTGCAGTAGCACTGTACATCCTTGATGAAATGTTTGGTAAACCATTTTGAGAACACCTCTTGGGTAACCCAGGCCTTACGGTTTGCTGCCCAATACACCGGCAGTTCGTTCTTATTCATACGGAGTAAGGCCCTGGGGTTCTCATAATGATTTACCAACAGCGGCTTTAACTTGCAGTCACCAGCAGCATTCGCTCCGAACAGCAACGTGATCCTGTCTTTCCCCACTTTGTGGCCCGCTGCTGTTCTTTCCTCCCTGCTGATGTAGGTGCGGTCGGGCAACCTCTTCCAAAATAGACCAGTCTCATCAACATTGAACACCTGCTGCGGTGTGTATCCCCCCTCCCTTATAATGGCTGCTAGTTTCTCTGGGAATGCGGCTGCTGCCGCCGCATCACCACCTGCTGCCTCTCCTGGTGAAAAAAAACACACACAGGACAAGATTAACCATATGTTACACGTGTTAAACATTAAAGCACAGCTGAAATGTTTCACTTACCTTGGATTTTTATGCTGTGCAAATTAGCCCTTTGTCGGAACCGATTAAACCACCCCCGTGACGCATGGAAGTCGGGCACCTCCACGCCCTCCCCCATCTCTGCTTTGATATCCTCGTAAATTTTGAGGGCTTTCTCCTGCATCATCATCAGACTCAGCGGGATATGCCTCTGGTTGCAGTCCTCTATCCAAAGGACTAGAAGTTGTTCATGAAAAGACAGGTGTGTTAAAACATGAACTGTACTGAACATTACAGAAACATAAAAATTATTTTTAATAAAAGTCTTGTGACCGTGTGTTAAACATCTCAGGTAAACAAAGCACACCTGTAAACAAACATCTCAGGTAAACAAAGCACACCTGTAAACAAACATCTCAGGTAAACAAAGCACACCTGTAAACAAACATCTCAGGTAAACAAAGCACACCTGTAAACAAACATCTCAGGTAAACAAAGCACACCTGTAAACAAACATCTCAGGTAAACAAAGCACACCTGTAAACAAACATCTCAGGTAAACAAAGCACACCTGTAAACAAACATCTCAGGTAAACAAAGCACACCTGTAAACAAACATCTCAGGTAAACAAAGCACACCTGTAAACAAACATCTCAGGTAAACAAAGCACACCTGTAAACAAACATCTCAGGTAAACAAAGCACACCTGTAAACAAACATCTCAGGTAAACAAAGCACACCTGTAAACAAACATCTCAGGTAAACAAAGCACACCTGTAAACAAACATCTCAGGTAAACAAAGCACACCTGTAAACAAACATCTCAGGTAAACAAAGCACACCTGTAAACAAACATCTCAGGTAAACAAAGCACACCTGTAAACAAACATCTCAGGTAAACAAAGCACACCTGTAAACAAACATCTCAGGTAAACAAAGCACACCTGTAAACAAACATCTCAGGTAAACAAAGCACACCTGTAAACAAACATCTCAGGTAAACAAAGCACACCTGTAAACAAACATCTCAGGTAAACAAAGCACACCTGTAAACAAACATCTCAGGTAAACAAAGCACACCTGTAAACAAACATCTCAGGTAAACAAAGCACACCTGTAAACAAACATCTCAGGTAAACAAAGCACACCTGTAAACAAACATCTCAGGTAAACAAAGCACACCTGTAAACAAACATCTCAGGTAAACAAAGCACACCTGTAAACAAACATCTCAGGTAAACAAAGCACACCTGTAAACAAACATCTCAGGTAAACAAAGCACACCTGTAAACAAACATCTCAGGTAAACAAAGCACACCTGTAAACAAACATCTCAGGTAAAACAAAAAATTAATGAAACTGTACAGTGCATACAGTATCAAAAATACTGTCCAGGTATTTCTTAAATAATTTCATATCTAAAATACGCAATACAGTGTACAGTACTGTACGTACTGTTAATAAAAAAATAAATTTTCTTACCCATCAGACGCTCAATCTCTGTGATAACACCCGTGCGTTGCTTCGTTATCATCGTGGACCTCATTGGGGCAGCTCCTCTCACGCTAGCTAAAATGCGCTCGCGGTCAGCCTTTATGGTGCTGACTGTGGAACTGACCTAAAATAAAAAATAAAATGTCATTAACTAACAGACGCTTGCCGTGCGCTGCATGCTTATTACGGTGCTTATTACAGTACAGTACGGTGTTCATCTGCGCAGCAACTAGAAGCGCTCACGATCCGCCATTACAGTACGAGTGTTCATCTGCGCAGCCACGTGTACAGTAAAACACTCGCTAACAAGCGCTCACGATCCGCCATTACGAGTGTTCATCTGCGTAGCCACGTGTACAGTACAGTACTGTACAGTACAGTAAAACACTCGCTAACAAGCGCCCACGATCCGCTATTACGAGTGTTCATCTGCGCAGCCACGTGTACAGTAAAACACTCGCTAACAAGCGCTCACGATCCGCCATTACGAGTCGTGCTAACGGTGGTACTGTACTCACCAGGTTCAGAGCTTTGCAGATGGAGGACGTCGACTCTCCCCTGTCCGCTCGTTGGATGATGTCCAGCTTCTGCTCCAGCGTGATGGCCTTACGCTTTTTAGGAGCGCTCGCACCAGCAGAAGAAGCTCCTCGCTTTGCAGACATGCTTTCAAAAAGAAGAATGCTAATCTGTACTGTACGCTAACAAAGCTAACGAATGCTAGTTTTGCTAAAGAAGGTTGTGTAACTGTGTCTCTCAAATCGCCAAACTGTAGACCCACGCGGCTGCTTTCGCGCTGTTCGCTTATGTAGTACCTGATGAAATCACTCCGCCTTTGATTTTTGGGGGTGGGGGTACAGTAAAGTAGTGCCTATGTAACCTTCCGCTGCTGTACTTTTCCATTTGTCACGCGAAACATACCCCACCCCCCCCACCCCACCCACCACAGCGTGCCCGCCATGTGCAGTGTGCATGTCCAGTCCAAGTCCAGTGCAGGTGCATGGTTAAATCGCCCATCCCCCAACCCGAAACCAACCATCGCCCATCCCCCCGAAACCAACCCCCTCCACTCCACCTCCCCCGCCCCCCCACATTCCACCTCCTGCCCCAAACTCTCCTTCGAAACATGACATTCAGCCGTCGGCACGAACACTCGGTTCTCGTAAAACAGAACAATGGTTTCTAACGGAGTTTTCTCGTAAACACGGAATTTTCATCTCGTTATTCGGAACAATGGTTTCTAACGGAGTTTTCTCGTAAACACGGAATATATCTCGTTATTTGGAGCAATGATTTCTAACGGAGTTTTCTCGTAAACACGGAATTTTCATCTCGTTATTCGGAACAATGGTTTCTAACGGTAAATTCTCGTAACTCTGGAATTTTCGCTCGTATCTTGGAACGAGGCTTTCTAATGTTGTTCTCTCGTAAAATCGGAACGGCAGCTCGCAAGTCGGTAGTTTGGTTCCTGGAAGCTCTCGTAAAGCCGGACGCTCGTAGTTCAGAGCGCTCGTAAATCGGGGACCACCTGTAAATGGAGGAATAGTTTGAAAGAAGAGGCCTTCATTACAAAAGCCCTCCAAAAACTCTATGGGTATACATCCCTATATCTGATTTTTTTACAGCATTGATCCATCCCTTAATTGGTAATTGTAACTGATCTAATCCATGATAGCTTACATACCAGGTGCATATAGGTAAGGCTTAATGTAAAATCCCAATCATAAGCCCACCTAAAACCACATACAGGTAGTCCCCGTCTTACGAGCGCTCTTACTTACGAGGTTCCGGACTTACGAGCTGGCGAACTAGCAGTAAATTTGTAAAAAATACAGCACTTTTTTGTGTTTTTAGATGAAAGTGTGTTAGCTACCCATTTGGAAACACGTTTCCGACCATGTTTATGAACTAATATGAACGTTTTTGATGAAAAACGAGTGCTCGTAGTAGCGCTAGCATAAATGTTCCAACTTACGAGCGAAAATCCAGACTTACGAGAACACGTGCTTCGTGTTCCAACTTAAGAATTTTTATCTTACGAGCACCTTGCAGGAACGGAACTCACTCGTAAGTCGGGGACTACCTGTAATTGCATGACACATTCAACCAAGGTGGCACCGACTGGAAGCCATCCAACCTGCAACCTTCGATGTGGGGACCTGCAACTCCAACGTTGGTCGTCAACCTTCATCCAAGGGCCGCCTCCTCTGGGTCAATCGAGGGATCCCCTCTACATGCTGATTAAAAACCATTCATGCTGATGAAATCAATAACCCCCATCGTTGTGGATTTACCGTTGTGGATTATAAGACTTTGTTTTCCAAGGGATCACAGACTCAGTTTTCCATGGGTTAACAGACTATGTTTTCCAAAGGATTGAAAGCTTACCGCAATGGGATTACCTACGAACAGTATGGAATTTCCAAAAACATTATGGGAGTATAATTTTGAACTTTTTTTAACTTTTTTTTCCACTTGCTGGATTACATAGAGGTCAGAGACATTCGGTGGTATCCTTTCGTGTTGGAACTCATCTCCAAGGACAGGCGATGATTTCCAAAAAGGGGGACTGTAGAGATACAGCACTCTCATGTCCGTATGGGATGTGGGCCTCTCCACATCTCTCTGAAACTCTCAGTGTTACACCTTCTTGAAGCTCTCAAGGAGACAAGTGGACACTATTTTTGTTACAATTATTTTGAATTAATGGACACCAATTAATCAGATTGAACTTTCTTTTTAATGTGTGTTAATTCAGAATTGATCAACAGTATACTTTTGTCATTTAATGATGATCTGTTACTTGCATGAGTTTGACCTTCTGCTGGTTTATTCTTCATTACAAGTGTGCTCTGAATCTGGGACACGAGTCAGGGTAAAGCTGTTCACTTCCTTCTCTGTTTTGTCTTCGAGCTAGACATAACTTCATCTCACAGGCCAGTCCATCTGGCCGCTTATGTAAACAGTTTTCCTGTTGTCCGTCAGAGACTTTCTGCCTATGGAATCAAAATTCCATCTTTTATTTTGTTAAACCAGCCAGTAGTCATTGAGGAGGTGGGGATACCCAGCCTCCCATATAAAGGGACACTTCCGTTTTGGACTTTAGTGTCAGAGGGGAGATCTTACTCAACTCGGGTCTTTCTCCTCTGGAAAAGCTTGAAACGTTTTGGTCATTGTGTCAATTAGACCCACGTCTCAGCTGGAGTCACGGTAAAGCCTTGCTGTGTCTCATGCACTCATTTCTGAAAGAATTTGTTTTCTGAAGTTTTATTTTGAAAATCAGTCAGTGCGCTTGACCTTTGTTTCCTGCCAAGGGAGGCGAGTTTCCTCGTATCGTGGAATCAGCCACACACGCTGAAGTTTCAACTGGACGGCCGTTGGACAAAACCATCCGCGTGTGTGTCCAGATACTTCTCAACTCTTATCTCCAAGAGACGAACCGTCAACAAGGTAACAAGTCATGGTGTCTGAGCGTGCGTGAGCCCAGCAGCTGCTCATGTGGGAAAAAGGTGTCACCCAGTCTGGTTCAAAATAATCAACTTCGGTTAACTTAGCTTTCAATCTTTAATCTTCCTCCTATTTCTTCCTTTTCCTTAAGCCAGTAAACTTTTAAGTAAATGTGCCAACAGAAAAGTTTCTAACTGTCTGTTTGTTTTTAATTTGAATTCTTGTCAACGTAGTTTAGTAAATCAGAGCTAATATCGATACAAATGTTTAATGTACTTTTCATGATTGTTTCAATAAAAGGTCTATCTTTTGGTAGATCAACATAAGTTGAAGCCTCCCGTGAAATTACATTTCTGGCTAATCATAGTAAAGCAATTTAATACCGGAAAAAGGGTGAACTCGCGAATATTGGTGCAGATGAGCCCTGCCCAAACCTGGCACCTAAAATATAGGTAAGTCAGCAAACTGACGTAATTACTATATTCCTTTACACTAACTTCATCCACACTAATCTTTCCCACGTCCTGTTACACAGTTTCAATAACCTCAACTTTTCTTTCCTTTTCATTATCTTCACCTTCTTAAAGTTCTCCCTCCATCTTCCCTTCACAGTGTTGTCCTTGTTTGTTAGAACATTGCCATTTCTATATTTAACAGTCCTGCTGCACATACTTTCTCGTGTTATATTGGATAGGAGAAAATATTTTACCTGTTGTGGATAGCTTTTTAAACTATGGTACCTCAATCACGACCAGAAAATAAGAAATGGGTAAAGATAACGGATGAATGGATGGATGAATGGATGGACGGACGGGGAAATGGAGTTCAGGTTTGATGCTGATGAGCTAAAAGCTAGTCCAGGTGAGGCTGTGACCCAAGTGAATTGTTGTCTTTAAACAACCTAAATCTCAAAACTGTGTTACAACCTGGAGCGACAACAGTCGCCAGTTGTTGATGGGATAGAGGCAGGGCAGCTGACTCGGAACCAAAAAAGTCCCCAAAAAGTCACAGGATCAATCCCCAGCCATTCTCACATGTAGTGGTGTCTCTGAGCAAGACATCTAATCCCTAATTGTTCCCCGGGCACTTACATAGCTGCCCACTGCTCTACCTGCTGTATCTCAGGTGTGATGGGTTAAATGCAGAGAACCATTTTCACCCCTGTATGGTCAGAGTCAGAGTCAGAGAATCTTTATTGTAATTTGCACCACATGTAGTCCATGATTATGTGCACAGGGTCCCAGTTACATCCAACAATAAAATATATGGGCACATACAATGATGACAAAACATTTCACTTTATTTAATATGGGCGATTCCACCTTTTGCACCACTCAGGCAGCCACAAAGTCAATGGATGTGTTAGAACAGTGATTTTATTTACAACTTTGAAATTGTTGACTTTTTTGTCTTACCAAACTTCAGGGTGAGCCCAGGCCAAAACAGCAAACAAAATAATCCATCCACTATTTTTTCTCTGAGCTGAAGAAAATATAAAATAACCAAAACACAGGTCTCTTATCTCAACTAAGCTAACAAAAAACAGGAGAAAAAGTCTTGAAAATAAAGTGGCAGCTCACCCCTACAAACTCCTCACAAAACTCTTTACAACTAATTAATCAGACGAGTGACATCAGGTCAACTGTTGCTGGTTGAGGAGAGCAGAGTGAGTGGAAGTCGAAGTCATTACAAACACTGCTGTTTTTATACAGCACCTCTTCTCAGGCAGCCAATCCTTGTTTAGCTCCTCTACTGTATGTCTTCCTCCAATCATAGCCATATACCAGCTCACTAATTTGCACACAATTAGCTGTTGTACACACACACAAAACTTACGCTGACAGTCATATCAAATGTCATAGTTGTTCATGAAAACATTGTTCAAGAGAGCTTTACAATCTCGTAGAAAAAAACAAGACCGTACTGGTATTGTTTAAAACATTTTAGTAACAATGTTTATTTTCTACCAAAACTTTGCCTACAATCTGAAAGTCCAGCGCCATCCAGTTCAACACATTTCCTGGGGTAAAGTTCACCCCATCCACATAGTTTTGGATATCACAGGGGTAGAGGGTATAATTCCACATGTGGACATCTGACATCATGCCAGTAAAAGACTGCTTGACATCAAAACTACCACCATATGAATCCTGCTCCTGTTGGGAACAGAGATTTGACAATGAGTGCTTTAAATATCAGTTATGAATTATAAACTTAAGAATGTTAGTCATATAAAAAGCATTACCTGTCCTAAAATAATTATAACAGGTCCTATGATGTTTGCTCCAGAGTTGACATATTTCCTAGTGAAAGGTTGTCCATCAAACCACAGCTGCACCAGACCAGACTCGGAGGCCCAGGTGGTGCAGATAGAGTGCCACATGTTTGTCTTGTAGTCAAGCTCACCGAAAAATACTTCTTTGGTCTTGATAGTGAACGAAATCGTTTTTTTAATGCCAAACCGGTAAACCAGAAGTTCATTTGGATAGAAGGGTGTGGCTAAAGAGAAAAGTGCGTGGTCTCTTTTGATGTCTGTAAAAAACCTGAGGGAGCCCAAGTACAAAAAAAACATTATTCAGTGAACATTATTCATAGAAGTTCATTTAAATGGCTGACCATTGTAGCAACAGTACCTGTGACAGACAGTTACAGCTTCAAAGTTCTGGCTTGATGGGTTTAATCTCACGTGAGCTGTATTGGTTTCTAGTGGGAAAGTGAACATCTTACCGGACAGATCTGAGAAAACAATTAAAAAATAAATGCAGTCTTTTTTAAATTATTTTATATTTCTGTCAAACTAGACTGAAGGCTATTAGACATCTTATGTGACGCTTGTTTGAATTTTATTTTTCAAATGCAAGTTCCAGTTGTGGGAGCAACACCACTCAGCTGTAAGGATTGTTCTGACTTTTGCAAAGGAAGAAGAAACAACACTCAGGACTCAGAAGTCAACCGACATCATAGGGATAAGGAAAACTTTTTTGGGGGATAGTATTGTACATACTGTATTTTGCACATAGAAAATACATGGTTAGAGAGAAATACAATACACCATTTATAGCTCTTTTCACAAAGCAGTTTCATGATAAGGCCTCAGAGACAAGGCCCTCTATAAACTGCATTTGGCCATTCCTATATCACCAATTGAGCATGTCCTCATAACAATATGTGCGTTTGTAAATGAAACTAGTGTAGCAGAACTGCAGGGGATGTGAAGTATAACGCTGCTGCATCGATGAGAAGCATTGCGGCTAAAATCAGATATACCGGTAATCAGGCACCCGCTTCGGATGTTATCAACCATAGGGATGATAACAGTTGATAGCGCCCATTGTATGGACTGACAACATCCGAATCCGCTGTCAGATCCAGAGTCAAACATCTTTCATTCTAAATCCTGCACCCAGTTAGTGCTCAAACCATCTGTCATGATGTTGTCACACACTTGAGTCACAACCCCTGCTTATTCATACACATACAGTGACTATTTCAGGTCAAGCCTAGCTCTCTTAAGCCCCTTTCATAAGACAGCTCAGTCTGTGTTTGATGCGTGTTCAAGCCTCCAACGAGCATTCAGAAAAAACACAAAGGCGGATAGGCGAGTTAATTTTACTCGCCTCTGATGCGCCGCTGAGCCGCCACTAGACGTAGTGTCAGGGGCGCATCCAAGCCGTGCAGACCCACTTGTGAATGCAAGACGTGGATCCGCGCTCAGAATACAGATGACATCAGTGTGCGACCGCAGGATTAATCAACAGGCAGATTTATTAACAAGTGAATATTAAAAATGTTTCGCTTTTTTTTCCCTCTCTCTGAGCAACGGAAGTGGTGCTGCTGTCTGTGCGTGCGTGCTGATGTGTAGCCAGCTGTTCATTTATTACTGAGGAAATATTAAAAATGACACAACACGATTACTTGTAAAAGTTAGTTTCGCTTTTTTCCCCCTTTCTCTGAGCAACGGAAGTGGTGCTGCTGTCTGTGCGTGCGCGTTGATGTGCAGCCAGTTGTACATTTATTACTGAGGAAATATAAAAAATGACACGACAACTTGTACACGTCTGACGTCTGTCCCACAATAAATACGTCGCGGTCCAGTTCAGCTCTGCTCCACGCCTCTTTTGGAGCCGCGCTCCGGCTTCATTTCTGAACACGTATATGTGAGCGGGACCTACCCGCATTCATCCGGTGTTCTTATGAATGACCCGGGGAGGGTTAAAGCCGGACTGGTCTGTACGGGAATAGCGCGGGTTTGACTTATCGAAGGGGCTAGAGTGGTTCAGAGGCATAACAACAGGGGGTTGAATTCAACCAAGGTAGCAAAAAGATGCCTCAGACATAGCTTAAAGGTGTTCATGTTGGGTGTTATGACAGACCAGAAAGACCACCTATCACTTTTCCAGCACATACGTTGCAGCACTGAGTCTCCAAATTTGATACAAATTCTCACCTTCATGAATGTGACCAACTAGCCTGGCCCTCGCCTTCCTGCACAGCTCCGCTCAATTCTCATTTCCCTTCACTGCACAGTCTGGGACTTGTCCCATAGACAAGGATATCTCCGGTAGGTTTTGACCGGACCAATCAGAGAGCAGAAGGCGGAGTTTTGAACGACGTCGACTGACGTCGTCATTCAAAATGGCTGCCGCCACGAAGGAATTTTCAATAAAACAAGGTAAAAAACTATTATTTCTCTGCTGAGAAAAATATATTTCGTAGCTGACGTTATATCAGAAGTGTTCCTGAGCAATCAGAGAGCAGAAGGCGGAGTTTTGAACGACGTCGAGTGACGTCGTCATTCAAAATGGCTGCCGCCACGAAGGAATTTTCATCAAAACAAGGTAAAAAACTATTATTTCTCTGCTGATAAAAAATATATTTTATAGCTGACGTTATATCAGAAGTGTTCCTGAGCTTAACAGTTCCTAAATCAATTCACGAAATGGTCAAATCTGCTGGATTTAAATAGTTTCGGTTTGATATTTTCCAAACAGCCTCGGGTGCGCTACGAAAATAAATGATAAAAAATCGAATTTTATCTCAAATGTTTCATCTAGGCCAACAGTCAGTAAATTAAAGACATATAATTACACACTGGTGGCAGAAAAAATATCCACCGAGTGGTTTCTGAGCAATTTATCTGATAGCCTGGACCTCGCCAGGCTAAACTAACAAAACTCCGCCTTCTGTTCTCTGATTGGTCCATTCAAAAATCTAACGGAGAAATCGTTTGTCTATGGGAGAGATGCCAGACCCTAGTCCAAAGCGAAGTGAAGGACATGGGTCTGGTTCCAACCAGGCTAGTGACCAACACATTTCCAGTAAAGACTAGGTTAACAAGAATCCTGATTACCCTCAGAAGAACTTGTATTGACAGTACAGTCAGATTTATTTAAAACTGTAAAAAATCATCTAGTCAGCAGTAGAATGAGATTCAGTTTTAACAAGTTAAACACTCCTGAGATATTCATTTTTGTTAGCTTCTTATTCAATTAGAAGACAAAGCCATATAGGCATTACACTTAGTGCCAACAAAAGTACAGTATTTAAAAGTTGCATGCAATATTATTGAGATTTTTTTTTACAAATTAAATTAAAAAATAATAATTATAGAAACCTACCGTGTATTGCAGCACTTGCTGTCGGCATCACCAGTACAAGCAGCAGCATCATCTAACAGAAACAAGAAAGAAAAACATCATAGCAAATGTTTTGTGATTCAAAATATCCTAACCTTTCTGCCTTTTCCTAAAAAAAAGAATACATGTTTAATCTCTTAGTGGAATTGAAAAACATGTATATACAAAAGTATTTGTAATATACTGTATAGAAAACTACTTAAAATCATGCAAGAAAAAATGTTGTGATCTTACCATGATGTAATCTTAAGTTGATGTCAAGCTGTTAACGCTATCACACTTCAATTTTGTGCCAATTTTCTTTATATAATTATCCCCCCCCCCTCCTCCCCATTTCTAGAAATGCAAATACAGCGCTTGATTATTGATTATTCAGCAAAAACTAAGCGGTCATCCTGATGTTGTAAGACACTAAATTGCAAGACATCTGCACATGAAACTGGAAAACTTCCTGTTTTACACAGCATGTTCAAGACACTGTATACCTGTTTATGCCCTATTTGTACTTGTT